>JAJEJO010003208.1:251074-423416 GCA_020662805.1 Glaucomys volans | reverse complement strand
GCGTACGCACATGAAATAATATCTTTTCAGGTACTGACAAAGATTCACAATTCAGAGGTGGCATCCAAATAGACTCAGAAAGCAACAGAGACAAATGCTTTCATTTGACCCAAGCACAGCTTAGGTGAGGGATAACCTTGTACCCAACTCCAAGACCAGCATACGAAATGTTTATAGACTGCAGAACTCTGCCTTGGGAAGAGAAAATGATTAAGATTTTCAGTCTTTAGATTCCCTGCAGACCCAAGAAATGATTGCCATCTCCCCTGATTTTGGAGTAGGTGTTGTCCTGCAGCATATCTTCTTTTAACTCTGAATCTGAGAGTAGGGATTTCCCAGCACAATACCACCATGAGAGAGGACTTGCTCTGACGCAGTTGTTGACCTGGTTGGCGCCAAGGCTCACTTGGAGCAGATTTCCTGCAAGGAACTGGGTCAAGGAAAGTTTTTCACTGCTGCATGATTTGTTTTATATTACCACATTGCCTATTTTCTTTTTGGGGGAGTGCCCTTAATGAACCACTCCTTAGCACTTGCAAGGATGACATTCACTCTCCCACCACGAGAATATTCTGTTCCTTTGTATAAGGTATTTTTTTTTTTTTTTTTTTGCCTTTTAAGATGTTTTGTTATTTCAGCAGTCTTCAAACATGGACTAAACAAATTTCCATTGGGTTGGCACTTCCTCTCATTTCCTGAAGGAGGGGCTGATTGTTTTGACAGCTCCCCAGGGATATTACGAACTCTCTCCAAATGACTGAAATGACATTGCATGATTCCCCTCTGCATACCAGTCATATTGAAAACCCAAGAAGGTCATTTACAGTATCAGCATGGAGGCTGGGATTGTCCACAATAGAATTTCTGAATCTACCAAATGGAATTAACACAGAAAGTGATAGAAGAAGTTTGAGCCTGTTGAAATGCTCTTGCAGAATACTTGGCCTGTGTAGTAACATCTGCAGAAGAATAAAAAGGTTTGGCTACTTCTGAAGAGAATGAGAACAATGTGACTTTCAACACAAAGTGCAGATAGTTCTGTTCAAGACAGGGCAAGAACTATTCATCAGATAAGCCTTGCAAGGATAATGGATGTTTCTGAAAGATGATTACTTCTCTTCAGAGCTTGCCTTGCAATTAGGTTTGAGTGTATATGAAAAAGAAACAAGCAGAGGAACTAACACAGTACCTCAGCCCACTCGAAATGATTGAATGATTATACAAAAGAAAATTCCTCAGAAGCGTGGGATGATCATAACTCAATTGCTCCAGTCCTGAAATAGGGAACTATAATTTGACAGTCACTTAAATTTATATTTGTTTCAATAACAATGAATTGCTCATTTTGTAAATGAACCCTAAATCATTGGCCCTGGCAACTTACTAAACTTTCCTAACACCCAAATTTCAGGGATTTAGTCATAATTAAGAAGTGATCAAGGTAAAACCCAAAAAATTAAATATAAATTATCCTGAGGTTCAGTGAGTCTATGTAAAATGGCAACATTATTGGAATAATCATTAAAATGAGTTGATAAAACACTTATTTTCTCAAGTGCTCCAAATCAATGTGCTCTTTTAATCTAGGGAAAGAAAAAACAAAAGAAAAGAGCTAGGATCAAAAAAGTCTCTTCCTGTTCCTTTCTTGTCCAAAGCTTTAGTTGATCTGGTGGTTCAAGATTTATCATTTGTGAATGTTATACTTTCTCCTGTCAAATCAAATGTTATTTTATTCCTTTATTCTTATCCCCATTGTTCAAGGATATTTTAGCTTTCTTAGAAAATATGGAAAGATTAAAGTAAAAAAGCAAAATATCCTGAGGTTCCAACTCAATACTGTCAAACTTCAAATTCTATGAAAATAAACCCTAGACCAAAGCATTAAATTCCACAGATATCCATTGCAGTATAGCAACAGAACACCCTTAGACCCTAAGTGTATTTGATGTGAGATTACCATGGATCATTTGATTCATTCTGAATGCAACCATAGGAATGAAACTGTCTGGGTCAAACATTTGGTTTCCTCAGTCACAGCTGTCTGTCCTCTGGCAAATTGCTTTATTTTTCCATGCCTCACTTTTTAAATCTGACCAAGTGTGGATTACAGTACACCTACTCCATAGGGTCACAATGAAGACTATGTGAATTAGCACCTCAAAACACTTAGGATACTGCTTAACTCATGCTAAGAATTCAACAAATATTCACCATATTGACAGTGATAATAATAGTAATGTGCAGCAAGACAAACAAGTGGATAAAGACAGCTGGAAAAATAGCTATTTCTTCTCCTTGATGAGTTTATATCAGGATAAGGCAAGTCAATAGACGACAATAATGGAAAGAAGAATATTCTGAAGTGCTTGATGTCACAACAAGTTTAAAGAATCACTAACACAGTACAGGATTCATACATTTATTTTTACTTGGTAATCTATTAATTGTAATAAAAATTAGTGAATATATACTAATTACAATGAAATGTCTAATTCTTAAAAAATTAATTAGAAGCCAGAATGCTCCCAAATTTATGATCTTTAATATGAATAACTATCAGATTTTTTGAGGATAAAGTTTTCCATGCTTTTAAAAATCAGTGTGTTATCTTTGCTCTCCATGATGGTTTAGTTTCAGTCTAATGTAAGCATTTCATTTACGTAAGCATGCTTTTGTTTCTTTCCTTTTTTTTTTATACTTTGTGATTTTTATTTAGGCCAAATTCTTAGTACACAGTAATAATTAATTCCAAATACAATTAAAAAATTAAAAAGTGAATGTAGCCCCAGTCATCTGGAGGTGGTTTTATGGCAAGACAGGGAGCAATTACTGACAAGACTGCTCCCTCAATTTTCCTGAATGTTTGTTACTCAACACTACCAACTCTCTGGGAGCTAAAAAGTACAACTGGCTAGATCACAAATTTTACATTCCTTTTTTGTAAATCATTTTGTTAAGAAAAAAGGTACATGGACACAAAAGATGATTAAAAACTGCTTTCCCATAGAATTCTGAAGTGCAAAAGAGGTTTTGTTTTAATGTGAAAATAAGCTTTTTGTTGTGTTTTTATTACAAAAAAACCTTAAGATATTTAGCAAGGATCATTTATACACAGCTAGGCCCTATCATTTCACTTGTAATTTTTAAATAGAGATTCTCAATGAAACAAAGATCAGTTTAAAGTAAACTTGAAGGTCATGAGCTCAATGCCTCCATTTAATAACTTTTATAAGGCTCTCTTAAATAAAGGTGTTCTGCTGTGCTTAGTCCTGCCAGTGTTGAACTAATACAATGTGTTTTGGCTACATACACCTTATGGAAAGAGTGTTTATACTGAGAGTAGTTTTAGAAGGGATAAATGATTTTTTTCACTAAGGTTGCACTTGATACACTCCTTTAAACAGTCTGAATACTCTGATGGTTATTCACCAAAACATGGCATAAATTTTCAAGTATATTCCTGAAAACATCAAGTAGAACTCTTAATTTCTAAGAAAAATACAGTACATTTAATTAAGACTGTTGTGGTGTAATGGAAAGAGTACTGGGCATTGAGTAGGAACTAAATCTGAAACAAAGCATCTAATAACCTCATTAGTCAAATAAGACTGAACCAAAAAATTTAAAAGCTCATCTAGCTCTCAAGTTCTGTAATTCTAAAGTAAATTATGTGAGGGAAATTACCACCTTAACACCAATCAGGAGTTTTGGGTCAAAGTTCAGAAGTGAACAGATCCCCATTCTTTCCAAAAGCCTGGCAGTCACCCACCAGCTCCTCCAACCCTTTTCAGTGGTAAAGGTGGCCTTTAGGACATGCCATACTCTCTCCAAGAGGAGAAAAGGCAATAAAAGGTAAAAGAATGGACCTGCTAAAAGAAAATGAGAAAAGATAAAAACAAACTACCATCATTTCCAATGTCTCCCAAACAGAATAACCTTATTTACCTTTAGTCAATACCAAATGCTAAGGAGCACAGCTACATTTACAGATATCACCATAAAGATGCATAAAACATTCTCTCTAGCTGGATAGTAAACAGCAATGGAAGGAAGGAAGGAGGGGAGGAAAATGTCATACCCACTGATTTAGGAACATAGCTAAACTACCAGCCCTTTACCAGCCCCAATGTGGGAACAGCAGGTGCCTCTGAGGAAGACAGAAGGAAGTAGCCAAAAGATGGGAAATACCAAATGAGAACAAAGATTCATACTTATTCCAAACACACAGCAGGCTGAATGAATGAATCTCTCAGGACTCGATTTGGAAAAACTGGCACTATTTTTTGTTTCCAATTTATTGTCTTGGCCACAAAGTCAAAAGTAAAAACGTTTATGTTCACTCAGAAGTCCCTGTGCACTTTCAAATATTAATATCTAAAAAGAGTTTTTTTAAACCCAACAATTCAGTCCTCTTTTTGAAGGGAAAAAGGGAATGGCCACACAATCAAAAAGAAAATCTGGAGGGAAGACCACCATCATATTAGATTCCCACTATCCTGATAAAATGGTTGCTTATTGGTGAGCAAATTTCGGACTTGGATCATCTTTGCTATCTTTGCATATGAAGATTTCATGAATTGTCTGAAATTCCTAAGAGCCATCTTTTAGTTTATAAAAAAATAGTTGGGGAAACTTACAATAAAACAGGACATATACTACCCTTACAGAATATTAATAGCACGCAATCTATGTAATATTACATACATCAAAAATCTCCAATTACTATAGGCCTGGCTCATTATTTCATAGTATCCTTTCAAGACAAACTAGAATTTGAAACTATACAAAAATTTAATATGCAAAAAATCCAACAAGTAATTGTTTATAAAACAAAGTTACACACACGAGTACTAAATAATATAGAAAAATAAATCAGCTAACCATGAACTTCCCCCCACTGCAGATCTTCAGTATAATATAGGACTTCACCAGTGTCTTCTGTACTCCCCAACCAGCAGGGGACCAACAGGCAAGCTGCATCCCTTCTGACTCCACCAGCTCTGCTTTCTGTGGTTGCTTTTGCTTCTCTGGTGGTGGTGAGCTATGGGAACTCTGTTGAATTTCAAAACACACTCCACCTTATTATTCCTCTAAGCTTCTTGGCCCAAAACTACTTTAATTGATACTTAGAATAATTAATTTCAAAGGTTTTCCTAGCTATGCACCAGTACTATTAAGAGTTTGACCAATCCAAACACATAGTCTTGTTTGGGTCCATAATGGAACTAAAGGCTAGGGGGATATTCAGGGTCATTACCATAAAGAAAACAGAGTAAGACATCTTGAGATGCTCTCACAAAACCATGAAGTGGAATGTGTACTAAAGGCAAGATAATAAAGCTAAGTCCAAAGTATTGGGGGAAATTAAAACTAAAATAGCTAAAATGTGATTTAAAAAAAAAAACCTGCAACTTTAAAACAACAAAAAGAATCTTGATAAGGAAATACTGTAACTGGGTCTCAGTTAAATGGCAAAGTTATATGCCCAGATAACAGACTTACAAACAGGATAACTTCCACCTATACCATCTGTATTTCCTCACACATTATTACACTTGTTCATTTTTCAACCAAGTCCTTGTATCTATGCTACCTATCAAATCCCTACATTTGAAATACATACGACTACTGCCTCTCCCTTTTCACCCAGCACAGAGAAGTTATCCAGCAAAGCTCTCTTCTGGCCAAGTCACTGGATTGGGAAGAATCCACAATGGCAGCTCTGGGCCTGACCATAAGCTGGCCCATCATCATAGTGTTGCCTACTGAGCAGCAGCCCCTTCTGGAATTTTAACTATTTCTTATGCTGATTACAAAAGGAATGACTGAAGTCATGGAACCTTTAAACTCCAATGGGTGAAGCTGTAATTATCAATTATTATGTAGGTGGAAATATTTATTAGTTTCTCTTGAAAGTTATACTGATGTTTATCAATGTGACTGACTTATTAATCTTATTCCACTATACTCTTAGTCTGAAACAGAAGGTTCAAATTCTTACTAAGAGCAGCTACTTCAGAGTCCAATGACATAAAATCAGGCAAGGACTTACCTTTTCTAGAGCTCAATGAGTAAATGACAATAGCAGTTAACAGCGGCCATTAGTAAGTTCAGAGAGCAGGGTAGCAGTATTTCACTCCCAACTGCTATTCTCTTCCAAAACAAACAAACAACAACAACAGAAACCCAAAAATGATTTTTCTAAGTAGCAAAGAAGTATTAAGTAATAGTTGGTCTAACCCCCACGATCCTACTCCTTGAAACAGCACCTAAGGTGAGGGTTCAGGACCCCTGTTTCTACAGGGCAGTTCCTTCAGAGACTCAGGAACCTACATGTCTCACTTGACACACCAAACTCACCTTATGAACCTCCCTGCCACACTTCACATCTGGGCACACTGGCCATCAGTGGCTACGCAGTCTCATGTAGCAGCACACTAAAACTGTGGGAATTGTTAGCCACCCTCAAAATGTATGGAGACTTTCACATTTCATCATCTCCATAATCTACAAACAAACTGAGTTCAGCATTAACTCATCTAGTACACTCAAGTGCTGAGAGAAGGCAGAATTTACAGGGCGATAGAGGAAAAAAAGCCATCTGAAACTATTGTGAAAATAGTTAATTGTGGTATTTAAATATTGGTTCCCTCCTCTTTATACAAGTGGAAGAATGTGAAGGGCTAGGGTACCCACTGGGCCATGGGGTTAACCCCCTAGCACAGGCAATGATGAACATCCAATGCCACAGATTCTGCAGGAAGGAAAACCCCAAGGTGGCACAGTATTCCTGAGAAAGATCCCAGATTTTTTTTTTCCTGAGCCAGTCTTAATCTGACTTTTGATTTATTCAGAAATGGTCACTTTATTTCAATCCAGACAGCTCAGCATAGTACAAATGATGTGTATAGAAAGATCCCTTCGTTCAAACTTGGCTTGCTTTTTTGCTTTTAATACTGGGGGATAAACCAAAAAAAAAGTTTAAAATAAGTAGTTTTTCTCATTTGTATCCTTCTTTCTATTTTACTGGAAGGAAATCCCCAGGGCCTCTGGATAATCTGGGAAGACCTGACTATTCCTGTGAGGGAAGCACAGCCCTGCTGAGCTTTACTCAGAATGATGCAAAACAGGCTCAACATAATTCCCAGGAAAGAGCCCAGTCACTCCATTCCCAACTCCCTCATACCAACTATCATCACTCTTCTTGACGACAGAAATAATGGCTCCTTCCTGAAAGGACAGCTCATCTTCTTTGTCTTTCGTATAATCATAAATTGCAACAACCTTTTCCAAGTAAGACCTTGGAGCCCGTGGTAGGTCCTCTTCAGCCTAAGGATCACCACATTCAACCACAGCTGCTTCCTCCTCTTCATAATCTTTTGGAGGAGGAGGTGGAGGGGGTGATTCATCAAAGCCTGGTTCTTCCACAGATGGTGGTGAGGTGGTGTATCTGAAACTGGATTCTGGCTATAAAAAGTCCTCCATTCAGCTGATTCTGAAGGCTTGTTTGTGAAGTTATGGAAGGAGGGTGTCTACAAGGCAAGGAGCCCCCTATTGTTGGTGGGGTATGGCGAGAAGTAGGTCTATTCACGTTGTAGGACTGAACAGGATGACCTGGAAGGAGACCTGGATGACACTGGGAGGAGATGGAGTAGGAACAGCAATAGGAACCCCCACACTCCCACTTCCACTGTTCTCCCAACTGCTGCTCCAACTACTTGGGTGACTTCCTCCACTACTCCCATTGCTGCTGTAAGTTCCATTTCTTTGATTCACAGAACTTGTTCTAACAGGGCTGTGAGGGAGTCATATTACGTGTTGGGCTAGGTCCGTAATCATTTGGTACCACTGGAGGATGCACTGGCTCCAGTGTTTGATAGGGGGAGTGCCGTCCAAGTGTCCCTTTCCCTGACATAGGGGGACTGGGTGGTTTCTGAGTTGGAGGTGTTGTACATGGCAGCCCACCCATCCTCATATTCTGGGTACTCACCTTTGCTCCATGCCCAATGTCATCCAGAATTGTATAGTTAATAGATTTTCTAATATAACGAACTGGACGCTCAAGATTGGCTGGAGCAATAATCTTATGTGTCCTTGAAGTATTTTTATTGGTAGTCAGAATGCCAGTTTCTCTTCTTGCAACTTTCTCTTTATGAATATCAACTGTTTGTGAAATATGATTGATTGAAGATTCCATTGTCCTTAACTGGGATCCCTGGATTTCCAGCATCTGCAGGATCATTGTTGGCCAAGGTGTTGATCAGGGAGGCAACACTTGCTAAGGACTGGGTGGTGTAGGCTTTGGTTTCTTCTAGGGCTCCCTGCTTATCTGCTGACTAGATGTAGTTGTTCTCGCAGTAGTCGGCCACCTGTTCCAGATTCGTGGAACTGTCAAAAGGGCCAGGCGGCCCCCCAGGATTTCCTCTTCCAACAGCATCTGCACCTCAGCCATCTTCACATCCTCTCCCTCATCCTCCTCCTCCTCCTCCTCCTCCTCCTCCTCCTCCTCCTCCTCCTCCATCCAGAAGAGGTAGCTGTGGTGGCAGTGCCAGGGAAACCCAAGGCTGGGAGAGGAGGAGCAGCAGCAACCCTGGTGGTACCTAGGGAGGAGTGAGAAACACCCCCAGCGCGTGACAGGGGAGGGGGCTGTGGGGGGGGATGCTTTTGTTTCTTAAATTGCTTTTGCACATACTAGTCAACTGATGGTATATATTGAAAATCCCCTGCATAATTTTCACTGTACCTGTTGTTCAAAAGAAATACATATCTTTTTAAGTATAACAAGAACCTATAATAAAATATGTTGAATGCTCCTTTTTACATGTGTAGTAAAAGAACTTTCCTAAAGCACATAATAAATAAATATAGGGAAAAGATTCTCCAGATTTGTGACTGAAAAAAGGCTAGCTTCTTAATATATTTTAAGAGCCCTTTCAAATAAATAAGGAAAATATTTATAATGAATAATAGGTAAAATAATGTGATAACACAATGCACATTTTAAAAATCCAACAGTCTAAGAATATACAGTATGCTCAGCTTCATTAGTAATAAAAAGTGCCAGTTTATTTTTCACCTATCATATTTGCAGTTGGTAGTAATCAGTGTTGGTGAAAGTACAAGAAAATGGACATTCACAGTTGAAAGAATTAGGAATTAATCCAACCTGCTTGAAAGCCATATTTCTTTGGAATTTCCATATTAAATAAATAACAGTGTATTTAACTACAGAAAAATTCTTTAGAGAATCTTATAATAAGGAAAGTAAATCACTTTGAAGGCTACCTACCCCTGACCTGTATTTTCCATTAATGGGGTTATGGCTTTATACAAACCCCCTCATCTGTCCTCCACTATTAGCTGACTCCCCATGGTCCTCCAGACCACATCAGGAGAGTCCAGAGGAGCCTCCAGAATTCAGTTTCTCTGTGTTTGAAAACTCCCTGGCTTCCACATCATGACTGTCAAGAGCAAAGAGGGCATCACAGAACTCCACACTTTCCTGAACAGAACATCCCTCTTCTTCCACTTAAAAAACTAGGCCTCACTATCATTTCTGTGTCCTAAAACCATGAGAAATCATTTAATCGTGCCCTTCATCTTTCTCTCCATAATAATTCCAGGACTTCCTTGTCTAAATTGCCCCAGACTCTAATCTAGATTGCCATTCCTGACCCCCTTTCCTTTCTTCCATCACACCTAAAATGCTTTTCCACTGTAATCAGAAAAATCCCTGTACTTTAAACTTGACTCTTTCTCCTAAGAGCAAGGCTTTCTTAGCAGCTCTCTCAAGAGATAACTGTTTTCTTTTCCATATCCCTGCTGCATCCAGACCAGGAGGGCTGTTCCCCCTCAGGAAATCTCTTCTACTACCCTCAACTCCCCAGCCTTGGATTATATATCACCAGACACTCCATGAATTTCCTTTCATGACAGTCATCTACTGAACTCCTAATACCAATGTTATTTCTGGGATGATTCTTCCTTTTTCCAATCCTATATTTCAATCCCAAAAGTCATTGAATCATGTAATACTCTGTTCTCATGGCTTCTTGATCTTATTTCCTACAACATTTAATTGATAAATAAATGATGGATTTCATCCTCTGTCCCATCTCATCTTCTCACTCCCACACTATATTCTAGGCCTTGTGATTATCAATATTTGCAATTTCTGTATATTCTCAAATGCTACTCTGAGATCTTTCCAGATTATTCCCTCTAATTACACCTAGTTCTTAGTTTATTTGAAAGTTACTATTCATTAACCAACCACCTCTCATTACATTATGTCCCTCTGATGTAATTTAAATTTTATAGTTATTAATAACAATCTATTCCTTGTTTCTGATCATTCTTTCTTCCCCAAGACTCCAACCCTAGTTAAACCCAAGTTTCTCCCTACTATTGGTAGGCACAAAGATACCTCTTCCAAGGTGGGAGTATCAACAACATGGAAATTGCCAAATTCAACAAATTAGGAATTATTGTTTTTCTAGTGAGGAAGTTGTGATACATTTGCCAGCATGCCACTGATTTCCCCTTTGATCCACTTCTGGCATTAACTGTCTTGGTTGAATTTCTGGGAAAAAGAATCTAAGATGGAGATTTGTCTGTATAGGAAGTTCATTGGGTTCTTGAAAACAACACTGGTTAATGAGGGAAAGAAACAAGATTGAAGGAGTTAAAACATAATGTAGTCTTGAAGAAGGCCACAGACAATCTCATGATGAGTTCCAGAGTAGGATGGCCCTACAGAGTGGTCCGTAATTGAAACTGGGAAGCTTATCTTTATGTGCTTGTATTGGTTAGCCAAAGAATACTGGAATATTTTGCTGAATAACCATGGTGAGGGCTGTCCTGTGAATTGTAGGTGACTTAGGGGAACCTCTGACCTCTATCAATTTGTTTCCAGTAGCACAGCCCCATCACCACCATGAATTGTGACAACCAAAAATGTTTCTGCACATTTGTTCCTTAGGGAAAAAAGTCATCTCTAGTTTAGAACCATTTATGTAGATACAGATGCTCCTCAACTTACAATAAAGTTATATCCCAATAAATTCATGGAAAACACCATTAAGTTGAAAATTTATTTAATATCTCTAACCTACAGAATATCATAGCTTACTCTAGCCTACCATCGTGTTCTCAGAACACTTCTATTAGACTAGCTTTGAACAGAATTATCTAACACAAAGCCTTTTGTTGAATAACAAAATGTTGACAGCTTCAGTTATTGTTTACTGTATTGAAAGTGAAAAATGGAATTTGGGGATGGTACAGAAGGCACAAATGGGCGTTTGTAGACAAAATGGGTTGTGAAAATACAAAACGTAATATCCAAAATGACTAGTAATACAATACCCTGTAGAGTATCAGTTGCTTACCTTCATGACTGTGTAGCCAACTGGAAGCTGCACTTGATTCTAGGCACCATGAGAAAGTATCTTAGGGCATCTTCCTAGCCCAAGAAAAGATCAAAATTCAAAATTTAAAGTATGGTTCCCACTGAGTGTGCTATACCGTGCACCTAAATAACATTGAAAAACCATAAATTGGGGTCTGTCTGCACATGTAAGACATCCAGGCACCACAGGAGACAGAACAGGGCATTCATTTGCCTATATCAGAAAAGAAGTAGGGTTTAATGGTATTAAGGATTTTCAAGGCAATTGAAACTTTAGGAAAGGAGTCACAGTGAGCAATTATTAAAAGATACGCGGTCCTGCTGTTTATTGAGCTAACTGAAACATCAGGTGGGACAGCTTCCAAATGAGTCGTTATGTAAACTGAGGACTTTTGTGTGGGTTTAGATTTGTAGGATGTGAACATTATCAAAAAAATTAAAAAAAAATAGCTATCTCTTTATATCTAAAATGAAAAGTCCTACATCTTGCTTAAATTATTCCTTTTGGTGACCCTGAAATGTCAAACTACTGCAGAAAAAAAAGGAAAGACACAAATCAATTAATGTGAAAATGTCATAAGAGTGGAATTTTTCTCACTATTAGATTTGTGACTGCAAACAGATGGTGGAAAAGCATGAGAACAACTTGTTGTTTGTTGTTGCAGATATATATTCCAAAGCATGTGAAATCTTCACCCAAAGTATGATTCGAAGTCATATATTTAGAAAATATTTGAGCTTTTTTAATGTTACTCTTTGCATTTCCATTTTTAGTTTCCTCTTTAATGTGTCAGTGCATTTTTATTTTTTGCATCTCAAAATGGATGTTAAACTCAAGGCATTGCTTATATAAAGTCCAACTGAGATAATCAGAAACATGATTGATTGTTCACATAATTTTTTATTCAGCATCTTAGCTTCAAGTAAATGTAGTACAAAATATGACTTTTAAACAAATTATGACTTTTCAGACCTCTGACTCCGAACAACAGAATGTGTCCAATGGTTCCTCCCCACTCACAAGATCTGTTATTGTTTATTTGTAAACATCTATTCTCTTTATGACATAACAACTTTCTGAGAGAGAAGAACATGGAATA
Source organism: Glaucomys volans (assembly GCA_020662805.1). Taxonomy (NCBI): domain Eukaryota; kingdom Metazoa; phylum Chordata; class Mammalia; order Rodentia; family Sciuridae; genus Glaucomys; species Glaucomys volans. Next base: position 410,906 of record JAJEJO010003208.1, on the reverse strand, counting down.
AAATTATCTTCTCATCTGGAGTGCACATAATTAATAGATGCATTGATATAGCACAAGTTTTGGACTTCCTGTGAGTCTCAGTACACTGCTCTGCATCTTTCTTCCCCTGGGACAGTTCTCTGGATGATTACTACCTTGAGAACTTGATTGACATAGTCAGACAATAACAGTAATCATGCCCTGAACAAACTGTGGGAAAAGTCAAGTAGTTCGAGCTGATGATGCACAGGAATTCTTAATATCGGATGGTTTTCTTCTTTCCCATAACAATGATGAGAGAGGATGATCATTTTGGAGTAGTCTGCCAACATTGTTCTGTTCTGTAAATAAATTTTAGGAAATTAGAAATACATGAACATGTGGGGTTATTGTATATGTTAACATAACCTTTAATCATAAGAATATTAACAGTATTTTCCACACACAGTTTTCCAAAAGTAATTTTATATGAAGGTACTCCAATAGCAATTTCAATCTGTGGCTAATACTATACTATAGAATAAATAATAGAGGACATTTTTCCCCTCTTACCTTAAAAAGAATATCAGTTATAACTCACACCATTGAACTTCAATTCTAGGAAGGGTAGACACATTTCCCCAATTTCTTCCTCTAAGAACAATTAAAAACAACATCTTTTATATATAAAACAAACTCTGAAAACTGGAGAGAAGAAATGACTGGGGACTTCAGGACTGGAAGTTTCTGTTAGTCAAATACATCGCAAACTTGGAGATAAAGAAGCCAGTAACCCGGACTCACCAACCATTGCAGAAACAAATTTCCAGTAAAAGCTTGTTCTGTAGCCAAAGGACCAGAAAAAGTGCAACCTAGCAGGAAAACTCTCACATAAAAACCCTCTTCCCTTGCAAAACTCCCGAGTAAACACAGTGACCCCATTGATGGCAGGAAGGATAAGTGGTGAGCATACCATGTCTTCCTCACCAAGTAGTTATGAGTGCCTTAGCCCACCACCAGGGTAGCCACAGAGGGGACAGAGTAGGGATTTGGGAATTTCATCCTGCTGAATGGTAACTAAGCACCCCTGTCCATGCATGGTCAGTGGAGATGTCATGGTGATCTAGGATTTCCAACTCCATCTGTCAGTCATGAGGCACCTTTGCCTTCCTCACTGGGATGATGTCAGTGGATGTCTCCTGGAGAATTTTTACTACAACTCAGAGAGAATGAGATACCAGTCCATGGTGTCAGTGGAGGATAAATGGAGAAGAGTAATGAAGAAATTCTTATCCCTCTCAGCCAGGGAAATTTCAGAGGAAGACTAGAGGAGGAAAGAAACTCACCTCTCCCCCAAGAGGACCAACGAGTCTCTCCCTTTCTGGTCTCAACAGATATCAAGTGAGGGACTTGGATTTCTACCATCCATTGCCCTTTATTTTTTATTTTTTGGTAACTGGGATTGAACTCAGGGGCATCTGTGATTACAGTAAAGTAAAACACTGGTTTGATAAACTGTACTTCATTGAAATTGCACTAGGAATGCTCATATGAAGAAGACTGAACCATAAGCTGCAGATGAGGATAAAACATTGATGTAACTTGAAAGTTTTCTATACAATCCATTCCTCCCTCTTTTTTTTTTTTTTTTTTTTGGTTAGAATGAGGTTGGGGACTGGGATAGAGGCAATATTTTGCTTGCTTTCAGGGATGGCACTGATGGCAGTGCTAAGTTTCTGATACAAATGTGGCACTGGCACATTTGATGGTGGTAGCAAAAGCGGGTGCAGTTCACTTGAGAGCAACTAAATGTATTTGAAATTTGGTAATAGTAATGGCCGAGTCTACTCATATGGACATTCTGGGTCATCAGAGTACTGGAGAATGAACTCTAAGCATGGATTTCAAGTCTCAACACTTGTAAACTACTTAATTATTTACAGAAGTAGGCTGTTACCTCCTCAAGAGAGCAAGAGAAACAACTGTATACACCTTCTCGCAGCTTTGCTTTAAGAGTAAACAGTCGCCACTTGGTATCAAGAAAGGGTTCAGGGCTCCCTATAGATGCTTACAGATTCCATAGATGTTCAAGTTCCTTTTATAAAATGATACATTGTTTACATAATCTATTATATCCTCCTGTATACTTTAAATAATCTCTAGCTTACTTATAATATCTCATACAATGTAAATGTTATGTTAATTGTTGTCAAAATGTATTAATGAAGGAATAATGGCAAGAAAAAAGTCTGTTCATGTTCAGTGAAGATGCATTTGCTTTCCAAATACGTTCCATCTCTGGTTGGTTGATTCTGTGGATGAAGGACCTATGCATAAGGAGAGCTGACTATATTTGGAAAACTTTAAAGAATAATTTAAAAATGGTATATTAGCTATATCCCAAACAGAACAAAGTAAAAACTCAGTACTCACAAAGGAACTATTTTGGATAAAAGTCACCTAAGATTAAAAAGAACAAAAAGGGCATCTCCTAGGTTTGACAAATCCATTGAGGCTTCCCCAAACTGATTTCCTCCTGAATCATCAGCATGTTTCTGAAGCTTATTTGATGTCTTTCTTTCAAAACTCATCAAGTTTAAAATTTAATTTTGTGGCTTCTTAACTTGTTATGGACCATCTGACACAATATGATACATCATTTGTTTCAAGATTTAAGACAAGAGTTTCCCACTTTGCTGACTTTAAATCAACTTCATCAAATTAGTAATTTTTGGACAGTTTTACTTTACTGTGATCACAGATGAAATGATTATTTTGCATTTGTTTATAGACATATTAATCAGTGATGTTAGTTAACTAAGTATGTTGTAGAAGAAATTGATTTCTCTAAAAAGTTTTTTGTTTGTTTCACAAAATAAGGACACATTCTGTGACAAAGGAACAGGAAAAAAAGAAAGGAAATGAGATGGAATTTGGAGAAAGTTCATCATTAAATTAATTCATCATTAAAGTTCATCAGAAAGTTCATGGAGAAAGTTCATCATTAAATTAATTCTCTACCTTTTCTATCATTGGCATTTTTGTCCTTCCTTATAAAAGTGAATTATACTCATGTATTTTGCATACTGACCAAGCTTCTGGGAAATTGAGAATTTGAAATACTACTTCACTGAAATTCAATTGAATATTCTATTTTCTGTGAAAAAAAAAAAAAAAAAACCAATGTGAGCCAGTACAAAATCTACTTTCATCATTTATTTTTGTTTTCTTGGATCCTTTAAAAATGATAAAAGGAAATTTCACTGAGCAAACAAAATATCTAAAATTTGTCTTCACAACTTTATCTATTACAAACCTAATGTTCACTGTTTCTTTCATTAATTTATTTCTCATTTGGAAATTGACAGGTCATTCATTAGCATAAGCATCCTCTTTTTTAAATTTTTATTTGTTCTTTTTAGTTACACATGACAGCAGGATATGTTTTGGCATATTACACATGCATGGAGTATAACTTATTCTAATTAGGATCCTATTCTTGTGGTTGTACATGTTGTGAAGTTTCCCTGGTTCTGTATTCAAATACAAGGACAGGAAACTTACTAATTCTACTGTCCTTCCTATTCCCCTCTCCTTTCCCTTCCAATGGTTTTCCTTTGTCTAATCCAATAGACTTCACTGTGTTGGATTAAACTTCCTCTTTTTCATTCACCAAAGCTAGAGTCCTTCCAAACCCTATTTTCTTAGTCATATGGATTTACATAGAAATATGCACAAAATGTAGATAGAACACTCCCCAAATCTTGTTCTTCTACATCCTATTCAAATATCAAAAGAATTCATGCTGTTAACATTCATGGAATGTCTATTAACATAGATGGACAGCAGACATGCCAATTTTTAAAGGAGATATAATATTAGAGAAAGGTTAATAACTTAGGAAAGATCTCAAAAGCACTACATTTATTTTGACCTGTTGAATTTTCATGTAAAAGAAAGAAATATGAACTGCTGCCTTGGCACTCATGAAGGACACATTAGTGTCTGTTATTTATAAGCAACTGCCTGAGGCTGCACAATATTCTTGAAACAGAAAAGTTTCAAGGAACCTATTTTCATTGTTCCTCTCCCACTTGCCTGAGACTGTTAGCCATTAAGTAAATCTTTGTGATTCAATTTCCCTATCTTGTAAAAGCATGATAATATATGCTTTGGTAATCTCCCACAGATTTAAAATAAATCAGTGCTTATGATTTAGTTGGCATTTTTCTGATTACTTTACATGCAGAGCAGAATAAAATGATACACACAATATCTTTATGACTTCTAGCATTTACAGCTCCCTTTCTGCTTTTCTCATCTACTTACCCCATTCAGGGAATGGCAGGGGTCAGGACCATCTACACTTACAGTCCTCAGGGTAGAGTTCTTACACAAGCAAAGCAAAGAATCTGATGAGCTTTTTATTGCTGCTGTTGTTGTTTTAAAGTAGAATTTTCAACTTCATGCTGGAGTCCGTGCCACTGAGGAAATGCTTTTTTGAGTTTATAAATTGAGAGTTGGGATTTCTCCCCAACCACTTGGATCATAGTCAAAATTCTACTGGCTGGATCATAGTCACAATTCTACTGACAAACTAGAGAGGGAAAGAGGGTGCAGTGAGTGTCTCTGTAGAGGCACCATGTTGAAGAGGACATGGAGAAACTGGAATCCCAGTGCACTGTTGGGGGGTAGGGGCTATGCAACATGGTGCAGCCACCATGGAGAAGTGTGGACATTCCTCAAAAATTAAAAATAGAATCACCAAAAGGTCTAGCCATGTTGCTTCCAGGTACATACCCAAAGGAATTGAGAGCAGACTCTCAGAGATATTTGCCACAAAGGTTTAGAGCACTATGTCATAACAGTCAATGGAAGCAACTCAAGTGTTCATCAATGGTGAAGAGATAACAAAATGTGGAATACACATACAGTGAATATCATTCAACCTTAAGAAAAGGAAGGAAATTCAGACACATGCTACAACATGAATGAACCTCAAAGACCATGCTAAATGAAATAAGCCACTCATCAAAACACAATTTATGATTCCACTTACATGATGTATTGAGGGTAGTCAAATTCATAAAGATAAAATAGAATGGCAATTGCCAGGAACTGAGAGGAAAAGGAAATAGGGAGTTACTATATAGAATTTCAGTTTTGTAAGATGAAAAAGTTCTGGAGTTTAGTTGCACAACATGAGTATACTTAACACCACTGACTATACTCTCAAAAGTGATTAAGATGATAAATTTTGTGCAATGTGTACTTTGCTACAATAAAATTATTTACTTAACATTCGATTCTAGGACATGAAATGGAAGATTAAACAAACTCCTTTTATACATATGTAACAGGTTGAAATACGTACAGAATTCACTTCTAGAAATCCTGAGCTATACAGTGAAACTCAGTATATATTATTTTATTCTTTCTGGATATCTATAAGTAAACACAGAAGCATTTTGGAAAATAGATCCCAATTGTAACTACTTCAACATTCTTTTCCCCATTTCCCCCACTATAAAATGTCTTCAAAATACTATTATAATTCATTGCTACCATCTTTAAGTGTGTATTTTTTAACATTTTTTTAATGTCTAAATACAGACATACCCTCACCCATGTTACAACTTGGTTGTAAATTACAAATAAGTTTCACCACTGTGGAATGGTGAAAGTCAAATTCATTTCTGGAAATGAATATAATTGTATATGACTGCAGTTATTAATCAAAATAGGCTGGGCCTATGTTGCAACAATAAACCTTCCTCAAGTCTCAGTAGCTTGATACAACTGAACTTTATTTTTAAATCCACTGTGAGCCAGGCCAGCAGCCACTCTTCTTTCTTCTTTCTGGCCCCTCCACCTCAACTTAAAGCCTCTTAAGTAATTAACATTGAAGGGTGTATTAGCTTGCTAGCCCTGCTATAAAAAACACCTTTGACCAGGTGGCTTATTAACAACAAAAACATATTGTCTCACAGTTATGGAAGCTAGAAATCTAAAATCAAGTTGTTGGCAGAGCTGTCTTCTCTCTAAGCTCTAGGGAAGTATCAGTTCCATGTCTTTCTCATAGGTTCCAATGTGGCCAATGGTCCTTGATTTGCAGTGGCATAACTCCAGTTCTACCCTCATGTCACATGGTGCTATCTCCCAGTATATCTTCACACCATGTTTTTATAAGGACACAACCACATTGGACAAGAAATCTATTCTCCTCCAGTATCACTTCATCCTAGCTTCATTAATTTTATCTGTTAACAACCTTATTTTCAAAATAAGCTCACATTCCAAGGTACTGGAGGTTAGGGCTTCAACAGATCTTTTTGAGTTATATAATTCAACTTACAGCAAAGAGGAGTAGGGTAGAGGAGAATCATTCAGTGACCCCTCAATACTTTGGTCAAAAACATTGCTTCTACTCACAAACCATTGGCTAGAACTGGTCACATGGCCCCATCTAACTACCAGGGAATGGAAAAGCATCATCCTTCCATAGGTTCAGTGGGAGAAGAGGGCTAGACTCAGGAAAACTCTAGAAGTCTTTATGACTTTAACATTATTCAAGGGAGAATGGTACACTAGAGTGTATATATAAACACTCTTCAGCTTTTAAACATTTTTAGTAATTATAACTGTCATTCTCTAATGAAACTGATCTGATAATTATAAAGCTTAATGACTTTGGATTATTTTGTGTGGCTGATCTTCTGAGAAATGCCATCTCTCTCCCCTATGCCTATTTTACAACAGGTCTACAAATTCCCTTGCCAAAAGGTGGCATCTCAATCTCTTAATATGGACCTGCTTCTGTGACTCACTTCTAAGAATTAGAATTTGAATTGATGTGATGTGAATTAGATGTGATGCTAGAAAACTCTAATTCAAGGCTTAGTCAGAAAAGAAGGTACATTTTCCACATAGCGCTCTCTTTCAGGGCATAAGCCTTGTAATCCCTGAGCAGATACAAAAGAAGCCCTGCTACCCCAAATCCACCATAATGGAAAGGCCATGTGTCAAGGCCACAGAGACTAGAGAGATATGTTCTGGGTCCCCACTGATGCTAGAAACTAGCTATTTTACTTTTCCCAGACTCAGTGATCCCACTTGTGATTCTAACCTCCAGCATTCACATCTTCCATTTGAGGTCAAAACATCATGGAGTTGAGTTGTATTCAGTGTGATTTCCTCACCTACAGAACCAGAGCAGAACAAATGTGCCACCAACTGTTGGGTCCATTAGTTATACCTGCACAGTAGGGGACAATATAATATTTTCATTTCTCTGAAAGTATCAGTATCTGACAAAAGGGATGAGTGCAGAGGCACATTCTCTCATTTTCTCCGGATGGTGGAATGGTGAAATGTATGAAGAGCTGAAAATAAGAGGTTTGCTCCTTGTATTGCTTAAAGATATTTGAAAACTATTTGAAAAGCTAATCTATTATTTTTGCAAATCCCTCCTAAATGTATTCCAATCCCTCTCTTTTGTAAATAGTCTTCATTAAGAGGAAATGGTACATAACACCTCTCCCTCTTCAATAAGGAAAATTGATCACATCTTCCACGATACTCTGACTTCAGGAGAAATATGTAACCATTGCTTGCTCTTTTAAAATTGAAATTTATCTTCTACTTCAAAATAGTTACTGTTTTCTCAAAGGACCAATTATCACTTCAAAAAGTTATAATTCTAATCCCTTATCAAAAATTTTTTAAAAATATTTTTATTCCATGTTCTGCATGACATAAGTTAACTACCTGAAATTTATTCCCATGAATTTACAAGTTTGATTTTGAAAAGAATCTCCAAATTTCATTCTATTCCTTGTGAACTTGAAATGGTAACCTTTTTGTGAAAAAAAATTGGTGGGAAACAGGCAAAAACATCAGAATACACGTGTAGAGTTTCTAAGGTGTATTTTAGAACTCTTAGTAATTATCTTACTCTGTTACTGCTATTTGCCTGAGCTGCTTAAAGCAGAGGCTATGTCTTTCTCACCTTAGAGACCCTGTTTTCAGCAGTTTCTGATATAAAGTGGGATCCAATGAATATTTGATAAATGAATGAAAAAAGGATATTTTCATTAAGTGTCACTAGTTCTCTGAAGCAAACATGTTCCATTACTAAGGTCTAATAAACAACATTTAAGTTACATACAAATATTTTGGATAGCTTACATAACTGAAAAGAAAATCTGGCCTCACTGATGTAGACTGATTCATGTTCTTGATGTGACTGTGTCCTTATCAGAAGCTATCTAAAATTCCTTTCATTTAATGACTTGTACAAATTTGAGGTTTTGATGGATTTTGGAAATGTTTTGCAAGTCCAAGTTGATTGCTCTGAAGACTCTGATCACTTTTACAAACCTCTTTAAAGGGACCCTATATTACTTCTAACATGATTCTTCTTTAGTATCGTCTGTGGAGACTATTTCCTATGAAATAAAAGTTCATGTAATATTAAGGGAAAATCATCATGTTTTCCTGTTGATAAAATATTAATATACCGATAGTTTCTGTAATAACTTTGAAAAGCAAAATAGATGCTATATTAATGTTTCTAAGAGCTAATTTCTGAATGAAAATTTTAGCTAAGGAAAGAGCTAAATCTGAGAGAACTCCAAATTAAACCAAAGTACTTAGGCAATTTCCTTGTGCTGTACCTACTACTAAGAAGGAAAACAGAATTAAAATGCATTGCATAAAATAGATTTTTGCCAGTTCTACTGAGAGTCATTCATACTTTCATGGTGACAGAAAATGCAAAACATTTGATCTACTTTCAGTTATTAGATTGTGTTAATTATTATACTACACAAGGTTGGAATAATTTCATTACCTTTGCTATACCTGTGGCTATTTTTCTTAAATTTTTTGTATTTTACATTATCTAGCAACATTAATGCAGAAGCATAAATAAGGCATAAAGTGTGAATTGAAATCTGCAGACCTGTTATAGTATTGTTAGGATTTCTTGAATAGACCTACATTCTTCACCACTGTCTTCTAATATAATGACTTTTTCGTGACTGAAATAGAAAAGTGCTAGGATTAGAGTCTGGGGAGGGGTTTGATTGAGGAAACTGATAAACAAAGGCCAAAGAGTAAGGAAAAGGAAAGTGTATATTCTTTAACAATTGTGAACACAACTGCTACCTATGCACAAATATTGCCGATTTCAATTATGGTATCCCCTGGAGCCATTCTTGCCAACAATCACGTAGCTTGTCACCTATTATTATTATTTATCAATGCTATTTCTTTTGCAATGGGAAAGCCATTTTTAGTCCCCATCTGAGCTGGAAATCTGAAATATCAATCGTGAAAGTTTAATCACAAATATGCCTGTTTTCCAAAAGAAGTTTCATGGACGAAGATCTCCCATGCCCTTCTTTGAGGTGGGTCTCTCATTACTACAGTTTGAGACATGCTCAATCATGTAGAGATTTTCTCATTAGTCAAAATCATGCCTTTGATATCTCTCACAACTCCCCCACCCTTTGGTCATATTGATTATTTAAAAGATATGATCAAAATTTGTTGTAGAGGAACTTCTTTCTCTGGGACCATCTTCCTTTCTAGAATCTTTTCTGATTCAATTTGTTAAAAACAAACATTTATTTAAATATTTTTATAGGATAGTATCTATGTATATTATTCAATATATGCTTGGTTATTTATATGACAACTGTTTTTCTTCTATAAAACAATAGTACATTAAAATTTTACTAAAAGTCATTAAAGATGAGTGAATTTGTTTTTATTCTGACAGTGGTAAATAGACAAAATTGCCAAACACAATATATTGCTGATTCCACATTACTGTGTCACATCTCACACTCAGTGTTGGTGCCACAAAGTCCACAAAGTGGCTAACACACAGCTTCAGAGAACTCCTCAAGGAATGAAAAGGTATTTATTGGCATGTTTGTAATTTACTAGACAGTAAAAATGCAGCTTATGAGATATTGTATGATATCTTTTTAAAAAATCTGCAAGAATATCATATCAAAATGTTTACAATAGTGATCATCTCTTGATAATAAAATTAAAGTGGATATGCAATTTTATTCTTATGCTCATTTGTCTTCTGTCTGAATGTTTTATAAGGAAGTTATATTCTCTTTACAACTCATCTTGAAATGAAAATAATTTTAGAGAAAATATGGCATAGGTTATCAATAAATGGAGAAGGAATGGGCTGGTTATTCTCAAAGGGAAACAGAATGAAGAAAGTATAGAGCTGAGAAAAGAGAAGGACTATTTAGAGAGGATGGACTGTTTAGAGAGAGTCCAAACTTACTAAAAACCAGGTAGTAGTGGCAAATCCTATGGGGATTTCTTGGTGTGCTTCGAAAGTTGAGAGGAGTGTTCTTCTACAATTTTGAAGAAAACATTGTAAATATTTAGGTAGGTAACATTATCAATGTAGTGGTTTTTTTTTTTTTTAAAGATTACTGTATTCCTAGTGCTTAATTTAAGAAAGAGTGAAGAACTAAGGAGAGAAGAACTGATAAAATAACGTGTAGGAAGCCATCCATGTTTGGCAGAATCAGCCTGGGCTCAGCCATGGGATACAGAGGTCTGACTCCCAGGAACTGGCAATCCTGAGAGACTGTAGAGTCTCTGAGAGCTCACTGTCTGAGGAAATGCTAATTCTCTAAGTAAATGGCTTCCCTAACTCCACCCCATCCTGTTCCTCAAGGAGGAAACCCCTTGTCTGGGCACCTTTTTCTGTGGGACTATAAATAAAGATGAGGGTGGGCTCCTCCATCTTGTTGGAGGCCAGACCTTGGCATAGCCTGATCTGCCACACCCGCTTCCATTTGAAAAGATTATTGGCTCTTGTGTTTATTTGATTCCATAAGTTTCTTGGTTCAACAGCCAGCACCATCCTCCAACAGAAATCCTTTCCCTCATCCTTGGTTCAACAGCCAGTACCATCCTCCAACAGAAATCCTTTCCCTCATCCACTCTGGACGAGGAGAACCCTCAAAATAATTATTTGCTGCTTGCTTTCTGGGGCAGTGGTGAGAGGGCTTGATAATGTGAGTCAGCCCAGCTTTACTGAGGGACAAGATAAAAATCTTAAAAGTTAGCCTGGCCTTACTGGGCAAAGAACCGTGTTCCTCTGTAGATCCTATAGAAATAATCTTGTTTACAAAGGAGTTTGTCTCTCCGTACTACGTTTTCCTTACTTAATAGCTTTAACATATAAACTAGTTATTAGAACTATTAAAATTTACTTACTAACTTTTTAATTGAAAAGCTATTTTTGTGAGTGGCACTTTGAATTATCAGCTCATTTGGCAACAAAAATATAGCTCCCAGTCCAACAGAAGTGTGAGGTAGCCTGAGTGCTTTTACTGGAAATACCCTGGACAATTTAAAAGAATGAACAGCAAATCAAAAAGAATTTGGAGAAAATATTTAAAGAGGAAAATAATTTTATTCATCTCTGAAAACTTTGTCTTAGTAAACATGACTCTTCAATAGATCAATTGACCATTTACTACATAAAAGCATAAATCTAATCTTCAAATTCACTGACATTTCTAAAAGAATATTTCTAAGAGTTCAGGAAAATTTTCCTTAATTGGGGAATAAGACTGTACAGTTCTCTGTGTTATATTTCAGCTTTTTTTTGTTTTTTCCTTTCCAAACTTCAATGATAGAAACCAGCTCTATGCTTCCAGATTTCTGGAATAGTTGCAGATGAGTCAATATAAATGCCAACTTTCTGGTTTGGTCTACTGTCATTATTTTCGTAGTAACTTTTGATATTTGATGCTTTTGAATCCATTTATAGGAGAAATGAAGTTTTTCTCTTTTGTTTTTATGGAGAAAATGCGCTCAAGCAAGGCATGTTTTTCTAAGCTTTTTTTTTTTCAGTGTCAGAGCAAAGAACCAGGAACATCTGTTTTCCTTCAAGCCTCTATGATTTTCCATGTCCATTCCTCAGTTATTACCAACAACTGATTGTAAAATGGGTGATTTTTCTAGGATGCACTCCTAAGAACAGAAATAAACTTGCGAATGTGATATTTCTGAACCTATGTGACTTGCACTATGACAATTAGCTTATAACTAATTGAACTATGACCTGAGTTAACTTTCTATTTCAGTATGGGTTGTACTTACCTCAATTCATCAGTGATCAAGATCTCTATGCTTCCGGTAGTAGAAAACTTGAAAGATTCAGGAATGACATTGAATGTACCATTAAGGCCCCAAGAGTCTATGTAAGACTTAGGTTTTGATGTCCAGGAAAAGACAGTTTTTCTAAAATATTCATAGTACTGCCATTAACTTATTTAAAATCCTGAAGAAGATATCCAAATAGGTCTCCAAATTCATCAACAAAATGAGAATAAATATATGTATCTACATTATTGGAATTTTCTGAACCTTGACAAATATAGATATTAGTAATTCACTGTAAAAATTAATAAAAATGTGATTTACACTAGAATCCACTCTCCTAAAAAAATAAGATTATAATACAATCAATAGAACATTTCCAGAACTTATTGGTACTGCATGTGAAATCAAATTTTCCATAATTTTTATTAATTTTTCCTCCCATCCATACCACATTCTTCCACAAAAGGTACATTGATGTAAGCTAGTACAGCCCAACTTTGTAACTACTGATATATCCAGTATTAATTTTAAATGTCCATCTATTAGTGGTCTATTGTTCTGCCTTTAGGTGCTGTGGAAACAAAGATGGAGACACAGTGAAAACTTCATAAAAGGGTATTTATAACAGAAAACATTCTGAGTACCTTAGAGGTAATAGTGGTTGAAGTAAAACCCTGTGCTTACAGCCCACCTACAGTTTTGTAAAAGGGTAGTTAGAAGGTCCAGTGGGTACAAAGCATAGCACTAAACACTTTCATATTTATTTGCTCAATTAATTCTCACAAAATCCTATGGAATATTTTGCTTCCTCCTATTTTTCCAGATGTAGAAGTCAAGGTTCCACATGACGAATGGCTGTGTCTTCAATCACAGATGTGGTTAGAAGCAGAAGTGGAACTTGAAATTCTCTTCCTGACTCTAAAACTCCCACTCATAGACCACTTTCAATTCCTTAAGAGCTGAAATTGGCTCTCTAAATTAGAAAGAAAAAAGTTAATTGATGGATTTTGTTTGAAGTTTTAACAATTTGGTTCCATGTATGATAATGAGTATGGTAGGCAGAATTTAAAGCTGATCCTATAAACTTCTTTCACTGGTCTTCCTCTGTGATTATACACGAGACTGAAGATTATTTTGGTGGGCCTAAGCTAATCACTTGAGCCCTTCAAAATTTTCTTCAGAAGAACTAAAACTGTGAAGTCTGTATGAGGGAAGTTAACCACTGATGAGACAGAGGATCCTTGGGGCAAGACCTGAGAGTGGCTTCTAGCTGCTACAAGCATCCCCTGACCAATGGCCAGCAAGAAAATGGCTACTCAGTTCTCAAATAGCAAGGAACTGAAGTCTGCCAACAATAAATGGGCTTGGAAGTTGATTCTTCCCCAGCACTCCCAGGAAAGAGCCAAGCTCACCCAGTATCATGAATTCAGCCTTGTAAAATTTTGACTAGTGGAATAAACCTTCTGAACTTCTGACCTGTAGGAATGTAAACTAATCCATGGGTGTTGTTTCAAGCGGCTCGATTTCTGTAATAGGTTATGCAGCAATAGAAAATTAGCTCATTGAGTTATAGTGGTCAATGGAAGACTGCACATAGTTACACATACTATTGTTCTTGACACAATTCTTAATCATGAACTTGGCTGTCGACTTAAATAACTGGATCCATTTGTTATTACTTTTTTTAGGAGATTTCTTCACCAGAAATCTTGTTCTCTTTTATTCAAGCAGGTCAACTTATTTTAAGTCAGAATAATGAATTGATTGTCACCTTTTATATTTTAAAACATTGTTACTTTTAAAAGAGGATACAATTTGGTATAAAACTTAAGATCTTTTAAAAGAGGATACAATTTGGCATAAAACTTAAGATTTCCTATATGCACAAATAATGGATCATATTTTTAATAAGAGATACAAAGACTTACCTTCCAATAAATGCTGTCTATAAAATGTCTGTGTTGTGAAAAACAAGAAGTTATCTCAGAAGTGTCTGGTGCATAGTTAAGAATTAAAAGTGCTTTGAATTCACTGGAAATCTTGTTTTCATTAAAATGGTTTGGGCTGAACCTTTCTTTGATAATTTAAATTCCTTTCCACTCTCCCTCCTCTTTCCTGATTCCAACCCCCATGCTCCAAACATCACTGGTATTTTGGCAAATCAGGCAAACTTAAAAACAAATTACTTGCTTACATTTTCTCTAGCATCTGTCTAATAATCACACAAGACATGCCGATGGCCTTGCTTCCTCTGTGTTGCTGTGACACAAGTATTTGATTTTGCCCTTAAATCCTCAAGAGCTGTTTATAATGCATATAGCACTAACTGATCTCATTATCCCCTTCCAGTAGCTTTATGTCCCATGAAAAACCTAATTGCCGAAATGCTCTAGGCTTATAGACAATAGCATTTGTAGTATTGGTATCTAGTTACTTATTCAGTGTTTCTTTAGTCACTTCTTCCTTTACTTCTGTACCCTGTATTCTTGTTTTGGTTACTAGGACTCTGTTAAAAAGAATCCTAAACTTAGTACTGTAAAACTACAATGACTGTATCATACCAACTGATTCTGTGGGTCAGGAATTTGGATAGGTATGGCTTATGTCTGCCCCATGCTGTCTGGGGACTCAACTGCAGTGGATTTGAATATTTGAGAGCTGAAATCATCTGGAGGCTTCTTCACACACATTTCTGGTATCTGAATTGGCAAGACTCAAAGGCCAGACTCAGCTGGGACTGTTTATTGGAGCACCTACCCATGGCTGACCATGTGGCTTAGGATAGTCATGGCAGAGTAGCCAGACCCTGTGAGGGAACATACCAAGGGGCAATGTCCAGGGTGAATACTTCAAATGACCAACCATAAGAGCAGTGCAGTATTTATGACCAGTATAAAAATTACATAGCAGCACTCCTAATGTACTCTATTAGTTGAAACAACCCAAAGTCCACACCTATTTAATAGAAGGGACATAGACTACCCTTCTTTATGGGAGAATAGCAAGGCACAAACATTTTAGGTTGTGACATTTTAGGATTTTAGGAAAGTATTTTGGATGTGATATTTTTAGTGACTCTCTTTCAAAGGTACAGTATGTCACAATTTGTCCTCAGGCCACAACAATTAATATCACACCTGAATACAAATAAAACCACCCTCTCCCAAAGCTTCCAAACTCTCATTCCATTTGACCTTCATCTCATGCTCAAGGTCCATAATTCTGCCATCTAAATTGTGTGATATTGATGGAATATTACTCAGCTTTAAAGAAGAATTAAATTACAGCATTTGCCAGTAAATGGATGGAGTTGGAGAATATCATGCTAAGAGAAATAAGCCAATCCCTAAAAACCAAAGCATCCATCAATATTCGTTCATCAGCCAAATATTCATCAATAATTTCTCTGTATTTGGATGCTAATTCACAATGATGGGAGGAGTACTAGGGAAGAATAGAGTTACTTTAGATTAGGTAGAGGGGAGTGGAGGGAGGGAAGTGAAAGGTGGGAATGAGATATGGAGATAGGAAGGATAGTAGAATGAAGCAGACATTATTACCTTATGTACACATATGACCGCATGACCTATGTGATTCTATAAGATGTACAATCAGAAAAATGAGAAATTACACCACATTTATGTATGCTATATCAAAGAGTATAAATGCATTCTACTGTCATGTATAACTAATTAGAACAAATTTAGAAAATTAAAAAAGAAGAGACACTCCATGTGTATTTCCTCAAGCATGAGTTCTTTCAGTCTGCCCTGTGAATGTAAGAAAGAGGTTATCTGTTTCCCAAACATGAAACGTATAACAAACTCCCATTCAAAAATGGATCCATTGTTTCATAGCAATTCTGAAATCCAGCAGGGAACATGCTACCAGTTCCTTGACTAAGATATAGATCTACAACCCAGGAGATGCTCTCTGTGGCTTTTGGGGTCATTCTGGGTTCTTTCTTCTACTCCCTACTCAGTCTTCCTTTCTATAAGCAGTAGCCCATGTCTGCAGTTGAGAAGATTTGTATTTGTTTATTTCTATTCTTTTTTATTTCATTCTGTGTCTTGCTTATAGGAAGGGGAAAGAGGCCTCCTTTCATTTGGTACTGTCTCTGACCTTTTCAATCCCAGCTGATACAATTTCTTTAAAACTCTTAGTAGATTTTTGGTACATCAATTAATAAATCTATGCATTTAGACAAACCAACACTGACAAATCTCTTAGAGATAAGCCTATTTCTACTTTGGGTCCTTCTGGACTTCTGTGCAATGTCATTCATAAAACCTTCAGAATCCCTAATAAGTTTGTCTTAAGAGAGGCATGTCATGAAGATGGTTGGAAATCTTTTTGTTTCTTTGAACATATCCACAGGGCACATGCACAAATCTTCCTGAGGTCTCCGTAATAGGTGTTGTAGTCACAACTAACTTTCATCTTGACTCTAGAACAATTTTTTTCCTGCTAGCACTCTGAATTTAATATTTGAGAAGTCTTTTCTATATGGGAAGACATGCCTGAGCTCTCTATAGTTGTTCTTGAAAATCAAGTTTGTTGTTTACCTCCCTTTCTTCTTATATTCCATCACAGCCAGCAAGAGCAAGCCATATGCACCTCAGTTCCTCTTCTTAGATGCCCTTACCTGGCTTGCTGAGTCCATCAGTACATCTCTGCTTTCCACATCATTGTAAGTAGCTGTATTGTCAATCATTCCTCCATGACCTGTGCAAGTTCCTTTCCTCCAGCTTCCAATAGCAATCTCCCTAGGCTCATTCAAACCTTTGCGGACTTTCCTATGGCTGCAATAACAAATTACCACGGGGGGGTAGTTTAAGAAACAAATATATTTTCTCATAGTTCTGGAAGGCAAATCTAAAATCAGTTTCAACAGGCAAAATCAAGATATTCCCTCTAAAAACTCCTTAGTGGAGAATCCATTTTTAGCCTCTGTTATGGATTAGATATGAGACCCCATATCTCATGTATAAGACAATGCAAAAAAGTTTAGAGGTGAAATGAATGGGTTATGAGAGCCTTAACCTAATCAGTGTGTTAATTCCTGATCTGGATTAACTGGGTGGTAACCATAGGCAGGTAAGGCATGGTTCAAGGAGGTGGGCCGCTAGGGGCATTCATTTTGGTCATATATTTTGTCCTTGCTGAGCAGAGAGTGCTCTCTCTCCTCTCTCTCTCTCTCTCTCTCTCTCCTTTCTGGTTTAGTGTCCTGAGCTGCTTTCATCTATCCCACCCTTATGCCATGATATTGTGCCTTACCTCAGACCCAGAGTGATGGAGTTGGTCACCTATGGACTGAGACTTCTGAGACCATGAGTCCCCAAATAAACTTTTTCTCTTCTGATTGTCCTTGTCATCTCTCTAGTAGATGTCAGACTCTTCTAGTATCTGGTGACTACACAGTTCCAACCTCTGCCTCTGTTTTCATATTACTTTCTCCTCATCTCCCTTTACCTTTCTCTTTTAAAGACATTTGAGATGGCATTAATAGCTTGTTTGAATAATTTCCCTATCACAAAGTACCATATTTAATCATATCTGCAAAGAACCTAAAATCAGATAACAATTATAAATTGCAGATATGACAATGTGGGCAGCTTTTGAGCAGAATTTTTTTACCCTACCATAGATCTTTTGAACATTTACTTGACACATAATCTTAAAAACAAATCCCACCTATTTTGAGTGTTGTTTTGGTGGTGTTTCATCACTGGGTATTCAATTCTACTTAACTTCACCATTACTGAACAAAGAAAGCATCCCAGACTTTGTTCATAAAAATAAATAAATAAATTATTTTCCTTATAGATGATGTGGTTCAAGTACAGCGAGATGCCTTGTCTCTGGTCCATGATAGGCTGGGTTGATTTGAGGAGTAGTGGTTTGGTATCAGTGAAGTAGAGGCTTCTTCCTGCATGTGTAGCATCTGGACTGGGATGACTTCAAGGCTGGGCTCAGGGGAGAATATAAACCAGAGCATCCACATGTGCCTTCTCCATGTTACTTAGGCTTGTCACCCCGTGGAAGGAGATGAAAAAAATGAAGCACCCTCAGAGAGTGCTTGGAGAGCACCAAGTCCACTGTGCTTCCTTGATTGGAGCAGTCACAGCACCACCTACCCCCATGGACGAAGATGGGACTTTGATAGGGCAATTGCAAAGCATGTACTCATTACTGCAGTATGTGAGGCAAAAATACCATCTTCAAAAACAAAGTTGTTACAACTTTCTAATTTTTTGATTGTGTTTATAAGATATGCTGAGTTTAGGGCATTTTTTAAAAATTTGCTTTTTGTTGTTTGGCTTGATTTCTGTTTCTAAGCCTTTATTCTATGCGTATCTTCTCTTTTCAAGAAAAAGGACCATGGAGTTAGCAGATTCAGCATTCACAATGAACAGGTGTTCACCTCCATGTGTAGAGTAAATTACAAACCGATATAATGTGTAAACAGCCTCTGGGTTAGTAACTTGAGTTTCCCTTTAAGGAGCATGGAAGAATATGCTGTTTATGCTTGACACTCAAGAGTCAGGTAAAAGAGTAAACTCTGAAGCCAGCTGCCCTGGGTTGAATTCCAGCTATAATATTTATTAGATCTATAATTTAGGGAATTGTATTTAACTTTCTGTGCCTTGGTTTCCTCATTTTTAGAATGGAGACATGACCAACGTTACATATAATAGAGAGTATATTAATAACTGCATATAAAACACACAAAAAATCATGAAATATCAATAGTCAACAAAGTGTTTATATAACAACTCCATTTTTCAACTTATCTTTCCTACTAAATAGCTAAGAATAGACCCACACGGAGACACCCAGATACACCCTCTCTATATATGAAACATTGACTCACTGTCTTGTGACATAAATGGCTAAAGAAAAGCTTGGCACTGTCCTGAGTGTTGATGGCTGAGAGTTCTTCAAAACATTATTTGACACAAAGTTTAAAGGTCACTGAGAAAAAAAAAGAAACATTTTTATAATACCTGAATCTCATCATCCTTTTCTGTCTCATTTGTTTTTTTAATTCTCTAAAAGTTGAGTGCTTTGGAAGATGTAAATATCTTCTCAAGATGCCTGGAAGAATTTTCCCTCCATTTCTTCCTCAGAATCAGATTTTCTCTTCTCGGGGATATTGATTAGTAGAAGTATCTCAGCTGCATGTTTTTAAATGAGATACTTAAGAGGGTCTGAATAGTGTGCTATGTAGTTATTTCTCAGTTTGTGTCTCTTGAAAATATGTTGAGTTTACAGTAGAGAGAAGAGTTCTCTCATAAATTGATAATTATTTGGCTTACTGTTTTTCATGGCAAATTTGAAGGCATTTTCCTTTTATGGGCCAAAACTACAACCATGGTTTTTTTCAGATTTTTTGCCTCTGTGACCAAAAGACCTTACAAGAATAATTTCAGAGGAGGATAAGTTTATTTGGCTCACAATTTCAGGAGGTCTCAGTCCATAGACAGCCGACTCCACTGCTCTGGGCCCAAGCTGAGACAGGACATCATGGTGGAAGGGTATTCATGTACTCAGTATGTGACAATCAGGAAGCAGAGACAGCTCTACTCAACAGGGACAAAAAATACAAACCCCAAAGTGACCCTCCTCCAATCATACCCCACCTGCCCACAGTTACCACCTAGTTAATTCAAATCAGTGGATTAATACACTGAGGAGGCCAAGGCTTTCATAATCCAATGATTTCACCTCTGAACTTTCTTGCACTGTCTCACACATGAGCTTTTGGGGAATACCACCTATCCAAACCATAACAAACCATTTGAAGAAAACAGAACCATTTTGAAAGTGAGGAGTGAAAACTATGATGTTACAGAAATATAATTATATTAATGAAGAAAAAGTGCAGGTTGGGAAATACTGGAAATGGTAAATCCTGGAATTTAAAAATGCAAATTCAAAAACTGACTCTTTAGATAAGTAGGTTAAAAATGTCCTCTTACAGGAAATTGGTTGCAAACTTTTCTAGGTGTAGTTTTGGAGTGTCAACGCTGGGATAAATAATTTTGGATTTTCTCAAGATTTTTGACCTATATCAACCTCACTTCACTTAGACTCCAGCACCTCCAAAGTGGCATATTAATGTCATCAATGTCCTTTCAGGCAAGAATAACACGCCCTTCCTGAAATCTCCTCTGCCACTGACTCTAAGGTGAATATTTTGCTGTTTAGAAGTATTCCAGTTTCCCCACGAGGAACAACTGGCCACCTTGTCTCTGTGATAAAGGTATGACTGCCACTCTCAGAATGAAAGAGTTGAGATATTTGTGGCTAGAGGGAACTTTGAAGCTTATTAATCCTTTCTGGTTGTGGATGATGGGAGTTCTGTGGCTACACATGTTCTGGGTGCCTTTATTTCAGCCGTGGTGGCTTTTGCAGTCACCTGCATGCATTCTTAATTTTTAGGATATCTTGCTACAAGCACTGTGGTTTTATTTTCTTCTGTTGACATGTACGAACACCATTAGAGCCATAATTTTATCTAGTAGTTTGTGACCCTTGAAATGTTCTTTGTGTATTTTGCCATCAAACTCTGTCGGGTTAAAACTGAACATTGTTTTTTGTGATTTATACCATGTCATGAGAGGAAGATTAGATCTCTCACATAATTATTCAGGAATTGGCAGATTCTTGAGCAGAATTTTAAGTGATTAGAAGTAAAAAGGACCTTTTTGAGTAATACAATGCTTCATTATCCTGATTTTAGAGTATGTTTGCACTCAAGGCAGATAAAATACGTATGTGAATATAGTAATGTAGTCACTACTACTGACATATTAAAAATTCCCTCCTACTTATCTTAAGTTTTTGAAGGAGAATGTTCCAAACAGCATTAGACTGTCTGTCTAACACAAACCCTAGCTCTAACCCCCAATTCTAACCTCTCCTCATTATGCACTCTTTACCACTAAAAAAAAAAAAAAAATTCATGCTTATTCTCTACTTCAAAATTTACCCTCTTTGGGAATGCTATAAAATATTGTGTGTTCTCTACCAATATTCTTCTTATTTCAGGCAACATTTTGATTTCCTTGGCCTCTACTTTGACAACCACAATCTAGAGGTGGATATTTCCAACTAACTGATTAAAAAAAATAAACAAAGTCAGAAAGGAGGATTAACCATTATTCTCCAAATCTCTAAATGGGAACAACTAGAGCAAAATTGTTAGCACTTTGGAGAATTAAAAGAAATTGGTATAAAGTTCTAATGGAATGCCTGTAATATAAAAAAAATGCTTCATTAAAAAAATAGCTAGAAACAACCTTATTGAGATGAAAGTCTCTCCAGATTGAGTATGGTTCCACGTCATTTGATATGTAGGACTCAATTTACCACCTTACATATAAGCCAGCAAAATTCAGGTTCTGGTCCTAATTCAGACTTCCTTTCAACAGGAAATGGCTTGTCATTCTCTATGCAGTGATTGCATGATACCAACAGGCCAGTGCCTTTTATTGAACAATGGCTTTTATATATTATGACTTTCTATTTCCAACACAGAAGGTTTAGTAAAGAAATATATTTTGTCTAGAATTTGGCTGTGCAAATAATAATTGAGTCACTTCTGTTCTGCCAATTTTTGACTCCAAGCGTTTTGTCTCGATTTGGCTAAAAAAGTATTGCAGTGCACACAGAAGAGAGTAGAAAGAAGGCTTTGGCTCCTTTGTTCTTCAAAGTGGTAGGGGTTTACCAACTGCTGACCAGTCAAGAAACTGGTCATCTTAGACAAAGACTGAAAACAGGGTGTCTTGAGAGTGCCTTGGCTTTCTGAGGGATATGGAGATCTCTATGTCAGCCTCAGGTCCTTGATCTGATTCTTAAAGGCCAGCAGAGTAGTCAGGTGCACAGGCTGAATTTCACTGTCCTGAATTTAAGGAAAGTAAGATTCCTTCAGTTGTTTCTGCAGAAAGAGACAACTTCCTACCTACCTAAAATGAGTCACAGGGATTAAACGGAAACATTTCCCAATTAAATAATTTGGAGATAATTTGCAAGAGAGGTCAATCACCTTGGAAGCCTGAATTATTTGACTGAAGATCAAGAGAAAAAAATACTTCAAACTCCAGAGAAAATGTATAAAAAATTTGAGAATCATGAGGGAAAAGAAAAACACATTTGGGATGATAGATTTAAGAAACCAAATATCTGACTAATAGGAATTCTAGAAGAAATAAAATTAAAACACAATAAGTATACAAATAAGATTGTATTAAATAGGTATTGTTCTGTTACAAATTGTCCCCAAACTAAGAGGTGACAATATACTTTGACTACACTATAGTTTTATTATCTCATAGTTTCTCTGGGTCAGGAATCCCGGTTCCAACTCAAGGTCAGAGATTGAAATCAAACTGTTGACCCAGGCTGCAGTCTCTGAACTTGACCATTGCTGAAGTATCCACTTCCAAGTTCACTCAGTTCCTTATATGCCTTCTCCATAGAATACCTTACAGCATGGCTTTCCCCAGAGCAAGTGACCTAAGACAGAAAAAATGAAAATGTGTGTAAGAGGCCTCAAGACAGAAGCCAAAGTCCCACAACCTAATCTTGGAAATGACCTACAGTCATACTGCTGCAGCGGTCCAAACTTGGAACAATGTTTGAGGGGATTTCACAAGAAATACCAGGAGGTGGGATTGTTGGGATCCAACTGAGAAGCTTCATGTCACAAATCTTAAGAAGTTGTACCTATGAAATTGAATAATGTGAACCTGAAATTTCAAAGATCTCACTCAGTTCTAGGCTAGAGCAATAAGAAAATATGTGGACAGATTCTATATAAATGTCTTGAACACTAAATATCAAAGGAAAACCAAATCAGCTTTAAACTCACTTTTTACAACAAAGGGAAAAACATCACACTGTCATGGGACTTATGTTGCAAGAACGTTAGCTGGAAGACAGGGGAATAGTATCTGCAGACTAATGAAACAAAAGGATGGAAACAGGAATTCTAGATAAAGCCAATCACACATGCCTACAGATATAAGCAAGAGTATGGAGTGTGTATCATGCATCTACTTCATGACAAAAATAATTGATAAGAGACATTAATCAACCACCAAACCTTATGAGATAGAAAGTTCAAGATAGAGAAAGATAAGAAATAGACATAGCATCAGAGTATATATATTTATGAGAAAATACAACACAGATGGTAAAATGTTCTCTTAAAAGGAAAGGTAGCAAACAACTCTCAAAGCTTTGTGGCTTTCTACAACAAAAACTTACTTCTCACTTGCTCACACTAATCCCTTTTCTGCTGTGTGACTCCAGTAGACAATCCACTTCCATAGGCCTCTCAGATTTTAAGCCACTTAAATTTTGTGGCCATGGCCATCTTAAGACAAGAGCTTCTCAGAGTTCTTGCTGGGAGAGAATGAGAGAGGTTGTAAAATTGCAGGAAGGCTTTTTACCACTGCCTCGGCCCAGAAATCACCCACAGGGCTTCTATTTCCAGGCCATTGGCCAAGACCTCCCTGAGTGCCTGGGAGCTCGGAAGTGAAAGACAGAAAATAGAACTTCATTTAGACAAGATTGAAGGTTATCTGTGGTGCTGGAAAATAATCTCAGCAAACACAGTGGTAAAAAATGGTAGATGACATGAATAAAGTTCACTTCTATCGTGGGGAAAGGGAAAAACAACACATAAAATCCTGTCACTTGTGATGGGATGAACGAATCTGGAGAACATTATGTTAAGTGGAATAAGCCAGGCTCAGAAAGACAAATGCCACATGATTTCACTCATTTGAGGAATCTGAAAAAGCTGAGCTCTTGGAAGTACAGAGCAGAATAGTGGTTAGAAGAGGCCTGGGAGGGTAATGGGAAGGGAAAACAAGGAGATATTGGTCAATGGGGAAACATTATTGTTAGATAGGAAGGAATTCTGGCCAGCCTTCTGCACAGTAGATGGACTATAGTTGACAATAATATGCTGTGTATTTCAAAATAACTAGAAAAGAGGATTTCACATGTTCTCACCACAAAGAAAGGATAAACATTTGAGGTGGTGCATGCTATATACCCTGATTGATTTGATCATTATGTGATGATATATTAGAACATCCTATTGCAACCCATAAGTATGCTCAGGTATTAAATAGCAGTTAAAAATAAAATGAGACCTTAAAAGGATAAGAGAATAGAAACAAATTAGTGTAAAGTTGTCACATAATTGAGGTGGTCAGGAGGATTGTGGGTCTTCCTGAAGAAAACAATTTTTACACTGTTTTATGTAATAGTAGAATTAGAGAACAGAAAAGGAAATTATCACTAAGGAGGCTGGACATTTGAAATGAATTTTTTTCATCATACCAACAAAAATAAGGAAATAAGAAATAATATAAAGTAAATTTTAAAATCAGGTGATAAATAAAATCCATTTTACAAGGCATTGAAACAGATAAGATCAATTCAAACTCTATTTTACATTTTTTTATTTGTTCTAATTAGTTGTACATGACAGTAGAATGCACTTATACATTTTGATAGATCATACATAAATGGAGTTTAATCTCTCATTTTTCTGACTATATATATTGCAGGATCACATCAGTCATGCAGTTATTTATGTACATGAGGTACTAATGTCTGTTTCATTCTACTATCATTCCTCTCCCCATATCCCTTCCACTCCTTTCACTCCCCTCTACCTAATATAGAGTAACTCTATTCTTCCCTACCTGACACTTATTGTGAATTAGCATCCACATAAGATTGTAAGAGATAATTTAGCCTGTGGTTTTTGGGGTTTGGCTTAGTTCACTTAGCATGATATTCTTCAACTCCATTCATTTACCAGCACATGCCATAATTTCATTCTTCTTTAAAGTTGAGTAATATTCCATCATATATATATAGACCACATTATCTTTATCCATTCATCTGTTGAAGGGCATTTAGGTTGGTTCCATAGTTTAGCTATTGTGAGTTGGAGCTGCTATAAACATTGATGTGGCTGTGTCACTGTAGTATGCTGATTGTATGTCCTTTGGGTATAAACCGAAGAGAGGAATAACTGTATCAAATGGTAGTTCCATTACAAGTTTTCTGAGGAATCTCCATATTGCTTTCCACAGTGGTTGCGCCATTATGCATTCCTACCAGCAATGTATGAGTGTACCTTTTCCCCCACATCTTCAACAACATTTATTACTGCTTGTTTTCTTGATAATTGCCATTCTGATTGGAGTGAGATGGAATCTCATTGTAGTTCTGATTTGCATTATCTAATTGCTAGAGATGTTGAACATTTTTTCATATATTTGTTGATTGATTGTATATCTTCTGTGAAGTGTCTGTTCAGTTCCTTAGCCCATTTACTGATTGGGTTATTTATTTTTTTGGTGTTAAGATTTTCAGTTCTTTACATGTACTAGAGGTTAATGGTTTATGTGAGGTGCATGTGGTAAAGATTTTCTCCCAATCCGTAGGCTTTCTCTTCACATTATGATTGTTTCTTTTGATAAGAAACTTTTTAGTTTGAATATATTCCATTTATTGATTCTTGATTTAACTTCTTGTGCTTTAGGGGTCTTGTTAAGGAAGTCAGATCCTACGCCAAAAAAAAAAAAAAAATCCTAGAACTAATAAATGAATTCAGCAAAGTAGCAGGTTATTAAATCAATACCCATAAATCAAATACCTTCCATACATCAGCAATAAATCAACTGAAAGAGAAATAAAGAAAACTCCCCCATTCACAGTAGCCTCAAAAAAACAATTTCTTGGGAATCAATCTAACAAAAGAGGTGAAAGACCCCTACAATGAAAGAAAACTAAGGACACTAAAGAAAAGAAATGAAGAAGACCTTAGAAGATGGAAAGACCTCCCATGCTCCTAGATAGGCAGAATTAATATTATCAAAATAACCATACTACCAAAACATTATACAAGTTTAATGCAAATCCTACTACAATCACAATGACATTTCTCATAGAACTAGAAAAGGCAACCATGAAATTTATCAGGAAAAATAAGAGACCCAGAATAGCCAAAGCAAACCTTAGCAAGAAAATTGAAGCAGGAGACATCACAATACCAGACCTCAAACTATACTACAGAGCTTTCGCAATAAAAGCAGCGTTGTATTGGCACCAAAATAGACAGGTAGACCAATGGTACAGAATAGAAGACACAGAGACAAACCCATATAAATACAGTTTTCTTATACTAGACAAAGGTGCCAAAAACATACAATGGAGAAAAGATGGCCTCTTCAACAAACGGTGCTGGGAAAACTGGAAAGCCACATGTAACAAAATAAAATCAAACTTTTACCTCTCGCCCCGCATGAAACTCAACCCAAAGTGAATCAAAGACTTAAGGCACTAGAACAGAACTCAAACTCTTTTATTAGAAGCCAAAACTTATATGTCATTTTCAAGGAAGTTGCTTAAAAAAATGGATGAAGAATGATTCAAAATAAAGAGGGAATTGCAAACCAAATTGAAAGAGTAGAGGAATTAACATCAGAAAATGTCAGTCTATAAAATTTAAAAATTGAAAAGAATAAAACATTTTCATTCCCAGTTCTGCTTAAAGTACATCACTGTAACAGGCAAAAATATATTATTTATAATTAATCAAGCTGTTGAAGTCAGAGGAATTAACATTGTGTGCTAGTTGTAGATACAAAATAGAACTACGTGCTTCTGTTCAAATTGTGTCCCTTTTGCAAATATTCTGATCCTAAACATTCTGATATTCTGGTGTGAACTTTTTCACCTTGGTAGATGCCTTTGGCTATAATATGTCCAATATAAAAATAGACAATTATTTATGATCAATTATTTCAGTTGGTGTGATGGGCTAAATGATAAAACTAAAAAAAATTTCTTCATTTTCCAAGCATTTACCCTTTGAACTCTGTCTTAAATTAACTCATCAATCCAATGACAAAGGTCCCATAAATCAATATGAAACTGGAACCTTCCAAATAAGAATAATATTAACCTTCTCCTTCTATGTGTTCGACATTCTCATACTTTTTCTACAGCTTGAGCTTAAATTCAATTGTGACCATTTATTTTCTTGTTGGGTCAGACTTCGTGCTACACATATAGTTCTATCAGGCAATGTATCAAAAACAGGAAACATTTAAATGAGACCCATTTCTTTTGTATGAGGTAGCTAAAATTTCCTTTTAGATATTATCAGCGAAGTTGGCTTGCTGAGTTACTTGATGACGAAGAGAACGTTTCAGAGTATATAAAATTACATGGAAATGTCTGGTTTAACATAAAGAGAGCTATGAGGCATGGAACCTCATGAGGCTATGAGAAATTCAAAGTTATCTCATTTTTGAAAACAGGCAAGGTCAACAGGTTGCACATGTGAAAGAATAAAGTCGGGCAGGAAATATGAGGCTTAAAATGATCTTACAGGGCTGGATAGGACTCCAGATGAGAAAGGTGCTGTCTAAAGTACTGAAATTCTACTTTATCTGTAGTAAGCTTGTGGGCACAAAAGTCATCAGATTTCCTTGGTGGAAAGAGTAGAAATTAGTGGACTGCATTAAGTATCTTTAAACTGAATAGATAAATTAAGCTTCAAATATAGTAGTTGGTCTAAGGGACACACAAATGAAATACTGGTTAGAGATTAAGAATTTTACCTGAACATCAAGCTTAGATAACTTATGACTACTTCACATACATGGCGCCATAGCTACTGGCTGCATGCTCAGGGTGGATGTATATCAGAAGTTTTCTCAGAAGGTTTGTTACAGTCTGCATGTTGGACATGCCCAAAGGTCCATGTGTTGAAGTCTTGGTCTCCAGGCTAGTGCTACTAGGAACTGCTGAACCTTTGAGAGGTAGTGCCTTATGCCCCACCTGGGATCCATTGGGATATTCCCTTGAAGAGGACTGCGGAGTTCTGGCCCTTTCCTCTCCCTGTATTGTTTCCTGCAGAGAAGGTGAGTGATTTTGTTCACTCAGGAGCACCTGGTGGGTTGACTCAGCATAGACCCTAATCAACAGGACCAACCAATCAGACTGGAATCTGAAACTATGAGCCAAGGTGGAACTCTCATTTTATTATGGTGACACAAAATTGACGAACACAACATTAAAATATAAAAGAGGAGGGCAACAGGGTAAGAAAGAAAAAAACTCAGAGTATATCTGCCATAGTTCTTCTTTTTAACTGTTGTTTATGGATTTGCATGGAAGGCTGTCAGGCATAATGATTTAAATGGACTCTGTTACCTGAAAGTTATTTGACTTCTGTTTGAAAAGTGTTGATGGCATTGTAACCCGAAAAGCCATTTCATGGTTTGAAGATCTCAGAGGTTACATTCCTGTTCCTTTATGTTTTTTATCCTGAGTAGCCTGAGCACTGTGTTTTTCTTTATTTAGTGGTGCTGAGGATCAAACCCAGGGCAGTGAGGCAAGCATCCACCGGCCCCTGTGCACACATGCATGCACACACACCCCCTGAGAATCTGAACAGATATATTATTTTGAAACTTCCTAGACCTGCCACTTGGAGGTTGAGTTCAGCCAGTACAGGTGCAGGAAAAAGCAAAAAGATTAGCAAATTAAAAGTTTCAGGAAATGCAAGTATGTTCATCTTGAACACATCTGTAGAATTGCAAAGTCATAGAAAGGAAATATAATGAGAAAATACAGAATGACCACGAGCACTTTCAAACTTACACTACCAGTTTCATTTTCTTTTTTTGCAAACATTTGATTTGATCTTTGTGTTTGATTTTATATATTTAGGGCTGTCTTCTTGAACAGTGAAAAAGGGACTCTTTGAAACATCATAGTTCACATGGTCTTTTGAACCCTATTAATAATACATTGGTCTATTGCAGTTACCAAAAAAATTACTTTTTTTTCAAACCTGTGAAGTTATATGAGCTAACTTGGACATTTCAATATTATGTTATTATGCAAAATAAATGAATGCATATTTACTCAATGTTCTCTTCATATGCAGTGACTGTGGAAAAGAATCATATGGGAAAATTACTAAGAAAAATGATGGTGCTTTGGAAAATCTTAGTAAATAAGAACAAAAAAAGGATTTTTCAATTAGGTCTGGACAAGCCAACTATCAATTTTTAGAGGAAACATAATAGAAGAATATTCTTTTTTTGCAATTGACTTTAACTTTTTATTCTACTTTAGTGAAATAAAAACTTAAAAGCAGACAAAGAACTGTTAGTCTTGTATCTGCAAGAAAGCTAATACCCAACTTCAAGACAAGGTCTTGCTTTTAGTGAGTCAATGTAAATGTGTATATAAAATAAAATTATATTTAAAGCAAGATTCTATCTTGCTTAATGATACTAACTTTAACTTCTGATTTTTTATGATGGGACCCTTCTATTAAAAAGAATTCAGTCTTCAAAGCCACACAGAGCTTAACAGAATCTAAAAGCATTTATTTGAGTCTTAAAATCTGAACAATAAAAATTAAGCGACCTACCCATTCCATTTCTTCTTGCTGAAATGATGTCAAGAATTATGTGTGTGTATAGTTGGACACAAAGTATCAGTGGAGATTCTGTTATCACTATCAGGCAGTGCCACCTTTCTCTGCTTTTTAAAATCCTCCTCCCACCCTGTTTGAGGTTCAATTATATCTGCACACACTCTTTGGAGATTTTTATAGTTTTATTTTTAAATTATCACCTGCCATCTGCCAAACTGTCACAATTCTGCACTCTGAACCTTTAACCCTTTTCAACAAACTCTGCTTTGAACTGCATCGATTGAGGCTTCTGTTGTTCATCTTCTAGAAGAGTTGCACTGGATTTTAGTAGATCTCTACAAATGTATCTTCTTTGGAAGGGGGAGAGAACAAGAAATTAAGCTAAAATATACTAAGAAATGAATGGGAATTCTCAGCGTAGTTATTCCTGAGCTGTAGGATTTTTTCCTAACCATGGCATAATAACCTAACCTTATGACAGCTTATCTATTAAGGACTCAGCCTGATGTGCCGGCCTGTTGAGCAGTCTGGAGCGCAGGCATGCTAGGAATTGCTCAGCAATATTTTCCAGATCCAGTTGCCTTTAGATTTCCTCCATAGTTGATGTTTGAAATGTTCTAACTTAAACTGAATCTGTAAGGGTAATGACCAGAGTGTATTTTACCTAAAGAAATGTCTTCATTTTATTAAAATGAAGGAAATGTCTTAATCAAGTAGAAACTCAAATGTAAAAGTTTATTTCCTTCTTAATATTATTAATATTCAGATGCTTTAAAAATTTTCATGTTTCCTTTTTCTTTAAATGTTTTATTGAGTCAAACGGACCCCATTCTTGAAATATTTTTCTTGATCTCTCATAGCTATCTTTCAGTTTCTGTGTGCCTGTTCACAATTAAAAAGTGAAAAGGTGGGATTGACATATTTAAAGTACAAAGTTTCATAATCTCAAAGTATGATTGAATTCCAAAATGCATTATTATATTGTTTTATATAATCGCTCGTGATAAATTCAGAAATTAAATTCTAAAATGTGGTATTTGGCCCAATCTAAAATTTTCTCAGGTTTTCCCTCTCTCAGAATTTTCTGTCTCAATTTGCAAATAAGGCTGAATTTCTAGATGCTTAAATTCTGGTTAGAAAGAAGATTTGACATTTGAAACTGCCAAAGATTATGGAAATTACTTACTGTGGTTTTATTATGAATCAGGCACTATTCTAATCTTTAGCACATTTGCCAATTTTGTAACCAACCACCAAAGAATTGAAATCAACCACAGCTTTGATGCTTGATCACCTGTAGAATCCCAGTCAAGGTAGGATGGGATCATTAACTTGTATTTTTGCTTGAAACATCATTTATAGATTGCCACAGCCATTTCAGAATTCCTTTCACTAATTTAATAATTCTATTGGCAATATATTAAAGCCTCAAGTAATTGTTCTGAGTTCAAGATAAGCTCATTACAGTATGAAGCATTTGGTGTACAAACCACACAGACAGACGATTTTAATCCAAGTTGAATGCAAAATCCAGCTGAGCCACATGCATATTATATTATTTTTATTTTCAGATCCGTAAGGCTGTTTTCCAATAGACTCACTCTGGTGGACATAAAAGTTCTTGAATTCTTTTTTTCTGCAGCACCCCAAATGATGAAATTCTTGTTTACTTTTCTCTTACTGTAGGGTCCAATACAGTTCAGATACAGGAAAAAATACAGTTCAGATATCAGCTTTGCAATATTTTCTTTGGTTTAAAAATGTTTGGTTCATATTTGACCCTCTCTTGCCAATCAAAATTGGCACATAAAGAGGAGTTTCTAGGGACTTAATTGGATCCCCCTCAAATCCATCTGTTCCCTTTAGGGTGGCAATTATGATTCAATGAGGCTATTTAACCATAGGTCTGGTGTTCTTAAATGAAAAAACAAAACAAAACAAAAAAAAAACAAAAACAAAAACACATGAGCTCTCTCCACAAAAGATAGGCTGCATGGGCACATAATGAAGAGGTGACCATCTACAAGTCAGGAAGAGAGGCCTCACTAGAATCCAACCCTGGTTCCCTGGTCACAACTTGATCTTGGACTTCGAGACTCCAGAAATGTGAGAAAATAAATTTCTGTTTCTGGGGTGTTCTGTTACGGCAATTCAACCAGACTAATAAAGGAGAAAAGTATATTTGAAAATGAGTTGAGCACCCTGCACAAAATTCAACTCAAAGTTGATCAGGGACCTAAGACATTAGACCAGAGACCCTGTACCTACTAGAATAAAATGTGGGCCCAACTTTACATCAGATGGGCTTAGGAATCAACTTCCTCAACAAGACTCCTAAAGAGCAAGAAGAAAAATCAAGAATCAGTAAATGGAATGGATTCAAGTTAAAAAACTTCTTCATAGCAATGGAAAAAATCAAGAACATGAAGAGAGAGCCTACAGAATGGGAGAAAATCTATGCCACCTGCACCTCAGACAGAGCATTAATCTACAGGATATTTAAAGAACTGAAAAACTTAACACCCAAAACACAAATAACCCAATCAATAAACAAGCAAAGGAATCGAACAGACAATTCACAGAAGAAGAAATATGAATGGTCAGCAAATATATGAAAAAATGCTCAGCAGCTCTAGCAATTAGAGAAATGCAAACTAAAACTACAATGAAATTTCATCTTACTCCAGTCAGAATGGCAATTACCAAGACTACAAGTAACACTGAAAGTTGACAAGGATGTGGGGAAAAAGGTACACTCATACATGGCTGGTGGGACTGCAAATTGATGCAACAACTCTGAAATGCAGTATGGAGATTCCTCAGTAAACATGGAATGGCACCACCATTTGACCCAATTATATCATCCCTCAGTATATACCCAAAGGACTTACAATCAGCATACTACAGTGATGCAGCCATGCCCATGTTCATGGTAGCAGAATTCATAAGAGGTAACCTATGGAACCAACCTAGGTACCATTGAACAGATGACTGGATAAAGAAAATGTGGTATATGTACACAATGGAATATTATGCAGCCATAAAAATGAATGACTTTATGACTTTTTCCAGGATCTGGATGGAGCTGGAGACTATCATACTAAATGAAATAAAAAATCACCCCAATTCAAAGGCTCAGTGTTCTCTCTGATATGTGAACACTAACCCACACAAGGGAGAGTAGGAAGGGGAAGAAGAGAAGTTCATTGTATTAGACAAAAGAGAATGAAGGGAAGGGAAAGGGGATGGGAATAGGAAAGACAGTAGGATGAATCAGACATAACTTCCCTATCCTTATTTATGAATGCACGACTAGTGTAACTCCACATCATGTACAACCACAAGAATGGGATCCTAATTAGAATAGGTTATATTCCATGTAAGTGTAATATATATATCAAAATGCACTCTGTTGTGGATATCTAAAAAGAACAAATGTAAAGAAAGCAAGGAAATGAGCTGAGTTCATGCAAGCCTTCTGACAAATCTAGGCATAGCTCGATGAGGGAACAGCTCTGTGCATGTGGACTCAAAATCCTTGGGTAAACAACTCCTTCACAAGAGAAGAGAGGATTAAGGCATATAAATCTGATCTAAGAAGAATAATGTCTCTTGGTGACAGGGAGGGGATAATTAATGTCTGGTCAATCAGAGGATATTCCAGCCCAGATCATATTATGTGTCCTTTGGTCAAAGGCTATAAACTAAATATAAGTTTTTTTAAAAACCTGACTTAACGCCTACAGAGGTTTCCCACATATTCTCTGTACTGAGGAGCGTGTCTGTGCTTTTTGCCAAGCTTTTTTCCTCTCTTGGTGACAGCATAGGGGTCCTGCTGACAGGTTCCTTGCAGAGGAGGGGCTTCAGTGCAACAGGATTTTGACTCAACCACAGACATGGCCGCACCTGTGGGAGATGATGTCATTGCCAGAAAACAAATGGTGTCAAAGTAGTGCAAGAAGGCAAATGTTCTAGGGCAGTATTTGGGGAAATAAAAAAAGAATTAGCAAAGGGCTTTTAAAAAAATAAAATATTTTCTCCAAATATCTTGACATGAAACAGATCAAACAGGACTGCTCTGGTGGACTCAGGAGAGATCTGGTTCCCAGGATCTGACGTTGTGGGGCATGCACTGAATGTCAGTGGGGGAGCAAAGAAAATATGACTCAAGATCATTTTCTCATGGGCTCTGCCACTCACTGCCCATGTGGTTCTAGGAGGAACATTCAAGAGTTCAGGGCTATAGATATTTTATTCATAAAGATGAGAGATCCATCTCTACATTTCTAGAAACCCCTTCTACTGCTAATCCAAATTTCCGGAGTAACCTCAGAAGCAGAGAAGAGAGACTGGATTTTTCAAATGAATTTTGCGACCTGCAGTATCTTTTCACTGTATTGAAGCTCCAAATTCATGCAGCACAGGGAAACACAAGTCCCCACACGATTCAGGTGAAGTCAGACCACTCTCCTACACACCCTGTAAAGTGGACGGTGAACCTGGTCACACCCGCACGTGATGGAACAAGAGAGCTTGTAATCTCGCATGGAGGGCAAACGGTTACATAACTTCTCAGGAAAAAAAAATCAAATGACATTCTCACATGATCTAAATTTCATGTAAAAACATCTGTTTTAAATCGAGAGATGAGGAAATTTTTTATTTCCCTGTGACCTTCTCAAAAGTAATGGACTGTTACTTGATGATGAAGGAAGTGGCATTCCGAGGATCCACGTGCTCAAGTGAAAGACTGAAGCTATTTTTTCCAAATATTTTTCTGTGCTTTATTTCAAGATTTTACTGTGGAACTCTTCACAGAAACCATGATGGTATTTATCTCATTCACATTATCCAATTCCAAAACTGCTCAGCAGAGAATGTGTTTGCCTTTGTCATTCTTGATTGCAAACTTCAGAAATGTCTCAAGGCATTTCAAGAAGTTTCCACACATTGCCTATCCCTGTCCCAAAGAGGTAAGGAAACATCTTCATTTTTTCCTAACAGTCTAGTGTTCCTGCTTTTTCTCTCTTATTTTTCTTTTCTCACTGTTTCTCATTTACTCATGTCTTTTTCCTCCCTGCTCCTTTTCTTTATTGCCTTCCTTCCTTCACCCCTCCCTTTCATTAGCAAATCTAGGTGTAAATCTATGATCCTTTATTTACTATGAGAAGCATGAGCTTCACAAGTATCATCAAAATTAAGATAAAATGGATATCAGTCTGTCAGTCCAAAGCCTAGGATAGAATTGGAGCACACTAGGAATGTTTGGTCATATGTACCAAAATCCCAAATGATTCCTGGTGTGGCTTCTCCTTCCTGTGATAGCATATCACCTTGCAGCTTGCCAAAGGTATTGTGGAGCAGAAACCTCAGAGCATAAGTGTGAAGAAATAACCAGGGGCCAGGGGCTGAAGATTGTTGCTTAAGATGAGTAGATGGTAGAAAAAAGTCGTGCTTTGAGAGAAACTGTAATAGAAAGGAAATACGAAGTGTGAAGAATGAAGGGTCCTAAATGGCCCATTTGTTACACCAGAGGGAGTGCTCTGTCCTCTCTGTGGCAAATATTTAATGGCAGGGCTCTTGTTTCAAAGAAAAGACATTCTTCATAATTTGAATGAACATCATTACATTTTTGTAGGTATAATAATATTCCTAGTAAAAAAATTCTACTAAAGCCACATATGTATATTTGAATATAAGGAAGATGAATTTTCAATAAATAAATAAGATGTGCAGCTTCCTTGAAAGGATCAGAAAAGCATTCTACATGATTGTAACAACACACTTAACTTGTGGTTATAAAGTCACAGTGTCTGCTGAGAACTCCTGAAAATGTCTTTCTGTTTAAAGGTATTTTAATCAGCTATTTCACTGCTGTGACTAAATGATCTTACCAGCACAATTATAGAGGAACAAGGGTTTATTGGAGGGCTTACGGTTTCAGAGGTCTTAGTCCATAGAAGGCTGGCTCCATTCCTTGGGGCTCCAGGTGAGGCAAAACATCATGGCAGTAGTGTGGCAGAGGGAAGCAGCTCACATCATCATGAAGCAGAGAGAGAGAGACTCCACTCTCCAGATACAAAATATATACCCCACAGCCATGCCCCAATATCCATGTCCTCCAGTCATACCCTATCACTTCAATTAATCCCATCAGGGATTACATCACTGATTGGGTTAAGACTCTTATATCCAATCATTTCTACTCTGAACCTTCTTATATCATCTCACACATGAGCTTTCGGGGGACACCTCACATCCAAACCATAACAAAAGGTATTGGTAAATTATATCTTGAAGATTAAATATTTCTGATTGAGACCATTTGGAATTCTTTTTAAGGCAGCCACTCATTATTTAGTAGATTTTAAAGGAGTTTTAAATGGTGGTCTTACAGTCATTGTGCTAAAATCAAAAGATCAATGGCTGGCTGTGAGGACAGCCACATCTGAAGGGTGGCTATATAATCAACCCGGTTGGTGCTGAGTCCATGACAACACCCAAAGATTTTGAGACCTATGCTTACATATTTTTGAAGCCAGATCCTGGTGATGGAGGCCCGACACCTAATCAAATCCTATCATCAGAATGCCAGATGGTAACAACTTTTGAAGCAATTTCTTCTTCAAAGTCCTTTCCTGGATGAAATACAGTATATGTGCATTTCTGACTGAACTTTGGAAGGGATGCACAAGGAATCTTAAGTTTTGCTTATGAAAGCTGCATGATTTTTTCCCCCCAAGATATTTAAAAAGGAAATTTTTCAGTCTCCATTGGTGACCACCTTTGATATGAAGAAATCAGGAAGAATGATGTGTTGAGCTCTTTGCATTTGTTAGGATTTAAGTAGAATTAGGATGAAAAGCATAAGAGAGACAGATTTTTCATTTATAATTTCTTTCATGAAACATTTTTAAAAGATAAATAGTTCCTCTTAATAGGGTCACCAATCTGAACAATCGTGCTTCTCTGAAGTTCTATAAAATGTTCTCTCTGGTTTTGATTTCCCTTTGTATGTAGTTCAGAACAAATTTTGGAACTTTGAAATGGGACTTTACACACAGTTTTAAGCCAATTCTTTCTTTTCACAAATTAACATGCTGAAACTCAGAGGATTTGGTGATTTGCTCAGGGTCGCATCAGAGAAGTCAGGATTAAAAATCTGGCTTATGATTTCCAGTCCAGTATTCAGGTGGATTAGATCCATCACTGCAGTATGCTTCTCAAGCAATGAGTTGGTAGCTATAGAACTTGAAAAAGCCATAGAAACCTTGGTTTACACTTCAAGGAGTTAACATAGTTACCCCCTACTTTAAACATATCCAAGACATAAAAATTCAAACACATAGACAGATAAACTAATAATTACTTTATAAGCAGTTATTACTTTGTATGTCACTGACTTAAATAGCTGTTCGGGTCTACTACATGCATTTTTTAGGACAGAATAAGGAAAATAATGGATTTATTCTAGAATCATCTATTATACAAAAATCAGACCCCTAGAAAGAATCTAATGAAAACTCTGACCTGGGGACTGCATAGTAAAGTGTGAGCCCAGAGACCTTTGCTCACTCTTGCACTAGCACAGCCACACGAACATGGGGACCTGAATGAATTGGGGGTTCACAAGCTTTGATGCTGTGTTAACACAGTCACTAAACTCTCTCACCTGACATGTCCACTTCTTCTCCCTCTTCCATTGAATGAGATTCCTGCAGGAGCATGGTGTCCCCTGGAGAGAGCCCAGAGCCCATGTGTTTTAAGTTCATGACCCTTCCACCTTCCCTTAAAGCACAGTCTGGGTGAACTAGGTCTTACATTCACACCACTCAGTAGTGCTGATATGGAGGACAAAGGTTATTTTTAGAAGTTCTAATAATGGAATCTGTTTCACTCAAGCAGTTAGTAAATGTCAAAACCTCCTTCCAAAAAAAAAAAAAAAATCTCTTATACAAACACTTTCCAAAACATCCCCCCGCCCAACTGAATATAGAGTATTAGGTTTCTGGACATAAAGTTGTTTATAAACTTTCCAAGTTGTGGATATATTAACTGTTGCTCTGGGCTTCCAGTGTTTTCTCAACTTTATCCTTTGGATAGACTGCATTGGTATCTGGGGACTCTTTTGCAGAACTTATGCACGTTTGTGCTGTATTTTTCACTTTTTGCTGAATTACATTTGCTGATATTATAAACAAGTGTTTAGCTTTATCTCTATTCCATCTTAACTGGATATACAAAAATCTCATTCATTATAATGTGTTGAAGTGGAATTTTTATGGTTCACCTAAAATCATTTGCAGGATCTGGCAATATATTACTCTTGTCCATTCTACTCTTTCTTTTGAATCAAAAATTATTACTTCTCTAGGGACAAATTTAAATGTAATTTTTCTGGCATGCTTCTGGATTTAATTTTTGGCCCACTGATTTTTTAAAAAAAGTTTTTTGGTTTCCTTATATATTCTCAGAAACACAGTTTGGGTTATTTTTTATCTAACATATAACAGTTATTGTGTCAGATTCTAATATTCATTGCATGGTCTCAGGAGGCTTACTGAAACTTAGAAATTTATTTTGTAAATCAGATAAATTATATTTCAAATGTATTAAATCTAAAAATAATTGACCAGACTGACAGTAAAGATTGCAATGATTGTTTGCTTGCTTTCAGTTTTTTTTTTTTTTTTTTACAAAACAAGTGAAAAACAATTGCACTGAGTAGTAGCTGGATTTAAAAGGTGAGCATTTTGTGTTTCATCCTATCAGATAGGTTATTTGTTTTGATTACAATTTTCTGTCTATAATTCCCCCTGAATTTATTTATTTATTTATTTTTTTAAGAACTGTTGTCAAGTTTACTTGCCCTCCTTCCCTCCCCTTTCCTTTCTTTTCTCAAGTTTGAAAACTACCCAGACCTTATCAAGTACATAGAATCTATACTATTTAGGTTTCATGCTTAAAAGATTCAGAGTAATCATGACTGAAAAATTGAAATAGTCCATAAATGTATAATGAGAGGATTTGGGAAGGCTCATTTTTTTTTTCAAACACATAAAGAAGTCTGACTTCATGAACAGAATGTTATATGGAATGCATCACTGAAATTCTGCAAATGCCACTTGTAAAACCAGTCTTAAAAGTCAGTATTGAAAATGCTCAGGATTATTTGTAGGCATTGACCGCCTATTGATACATTTTGGAAAAAAACACTTTTGTCTTTGAAAACACGCAGATACTAACATTTTGTATTGCACTGATAAGTCATCCATACCAATTAACAATGTTTTGGTGATTAATTTTGCTACCTTCTAGAAAAGTTCTTTATATAACTTGAGTAAAATAGTTTCTCCTTTTAGGACTAATTCTTTATATATAGCAGTTATGTCACACTAGTATGTAATTAATTCTCTGTCAACAGACAGACTTACTTATTTGGATGTATTTATGCAGGCGAAGTATTTCTTCCCAGTAAAAAGTATTTCAGTGTGATTGATGCCCTTTTGAAAATGGAAACTTGCAGGCTGTGTGGCTGAAATGTTTGCTTTTTAATCTACATGAGTATTTAAAGATTATTTCTAGTTCATTTTAAATGTGTTGAGTAGGATCACATTAGCTTACAAAAAATTTTAGCTGGTCAAAAGAAATTAAATATCAAAAAGAAAAGATTCCTTTTGATTTTATGGTAATTTTAACATGTACTGAAGGATTTTATACCAAATTAAGAGTCCGAATGCTTTCACTGCACTCAATAACTTTCAATCTCATGGACATGCTAAGCAGACATAAGATGTTCTGAGCTGTTTCATTTAGTCATATGAATTCAAGTTTCATGTGCTTTAAAGTTTATAATTATTAAATATATTTAAATGAATTTAAACAGAATGTAATAGCATACTAGTGTTCTCTCTGAAAATTTTATACTTTTTCATAGCACTCAAAATTTGACTTCTGGTTATAGAAAGAGAAGAAGGGCAGCAGAAATCCAGTGTTCTCCTATCCATTTGTGCTTATAATGTATGATGATAATGAATTGAATGCACCAACTTATAATACAATTTTCATTTTATTTTAAACATATTTTTGCATGTTATAAAAATATTGATCACAGTGAGCTTTACCAATTGTTATTGCTATAAAAATGAATGCAGAAACAATATTTTTAGTGGAAATAAATTATATAGTCATTATTTTTTTCTTTTTTTTAAAATCACAAGAGAAGAACCTCAGCTGTTTGGTCATTGGCAGAAAACCAGTCTTTGAAAGAGGCATTTTACAGGTGAGCTCCAGTCTATTCCGTGAAGTTATCCACATGGTTCAGGAACCCAGCTTTCTTTCTTTGTTACCCGGGCCCCGGTCTCTCTGTTCATAGACAGTTCTAATGGGGCAACAGTTTTTCATGATAGAAAAATGATGAACTGGAAAAGAGGACAGTCTTAGTTCATATGTGGTCTTTTCCAGTATGAAGGGACACAGCGACACACTTCTTCACTAAATGAGAGTCCCTGCTCACAGTGCTTCAGTCGGTTGCATGGCCGTCTGTAACAACTAGAAAAACAAAGAGGAAAGCATTCATCAGAGACCAAGGCAATGAGTTCATTATGCTAGTAATGTACTTTTATATTTTTCCACATTTAAACATGAAAAAAAGCTTACTTTTTCTTTTCATAAAATCATTCATAGGTTTACAAATGTTTGAGTCTGTGCTTAGAATTACAAAATTTTAGAGGAGTGGAAAAGCCTTTAAAAACATGTCTTGCTTGCTGATATAACAAATGGAAGGATGGGATATTGTAAGCATTAGTTCTTTTGAAGTGCTTTCTGCTTTGTGGATGAAAGTAACATGAAACAGAAATTTTGAAAGTGAATATTTAAGGTCTGCTGATTTACTGTGATCACATAAGCATGGCAAAATTCACAGAAGTCTGGGACGTGTATGGGACCCAGACTTCCAAGCAATTAAACCCAGCCATCTTGGCAGAACTGTGGTCCTCAGTGAGCAGCCCACCCTCACTCTTGTGTTTCTACTTGGCAGCTGGCTGCATGATGGTGGTTAACTCTCCTTTCTCCACCTGGGCTCCATGTGAAACCGATCAGCCTGAGGCAAAGAATGAGGAGGGGTAATATCAACCATTGGGGGTCCCTCTTTTTCCATCCTAGATTTCCAAATTCTAGTGGTGGTAAAAGACAAATTACCAATCTGTCAATCTATTGGCAGCCCTGTTGCTCAAAGGAACTGCACTGTCTTTGAAGAACTTTTTGGAATACAAGTATGCCCAGCCTGTGGAATGGGTATACAGGAAAAAATTCAAGATGACTTGAGGTGGAAATCAAAGTGCACTACAAGAATACCTACACACTTAATATGAAGTTGGATATCTTTTGTTGTAGAAAAGAAAGAATATCTAGTTAACATTTTAAAACACTTCTAAAATCCAAATTCATAATTATAAGCTCTCTTGTACTCTTTTACTAAAAAGTGATAAAATTTTCAAAGACCAGTGAATGCTACTTAATAAGGCAGTGGACTTCAGAATATATGCTCCGCCCTCCACACTTTAGGAATAAATAAGCTCCATTCACTATTACAAAATCTCGAACTGTACCCTTAGAAAGAAAAATGAGCTTATGAATAGTAGTAGTAAATAGAAAGACTTCAGAAAGCATGTATCCTGTTTAGAGAAACAGGATGATAGAAATCTTTTCTACAAAATTAATATAAGAAACTTTCAGAAAAATATGATTGCTGACTTTATAGACATAAAATTTCAGGTTTTTTAAATAGGTACTAGACTGACTTAAGAAGGATTCAATATAAAATATTGTTTAATAAGGTTAAAAAAGACTTAAAATCCATAGTCTTCTAGTATAGTAGTATAATTTCAAAATATCCTTCTGGTTATTACAGTAGAAATATGCAAATAAAATTGGAATGTGATTATTATTGCTCAAGATGTTCTAAAGTGCCTTATAAAATCCCTATGAGGCACTCTGCAACAAGAAGAAAAGGAAAAATGATCAGTGAGATACACAGATTCATTGAAGTCTCTTATTGCAGTAACTAAAATGCTGGTGTAGACAGATCTTAAGAAATGTAAATTAAAATGAGAGCACAAAACTCTTTTATCTGTTGAAAAGGCCATTGTCAACCCATATTTAAAGGATGAATAGAAAAAAAAGAATCCAGTGAAAGCAATTAAAAACAAATGGTCTGAAAATTTAGTGAACAACCAGGAAAGCACAGAGATGAGCTTAAGAGAGAGGTAACAGAAAGGCCAGACTACAGAAAGACAAAATTATCCCCTGGATCTGGCAACTAAGTGGCTACTGATGGCTTAAACACAACCTGAACATAGAGGGCATTAACCAGACTGAATCAATGGGAAATGAAGGTGGTGAAAGCCAATGCCACATGCTTAGCTTCTGAGAAGCCCTGATGCATGCTCAGCATGGTGTAAGATGCTAGTAGAAGGAAGGAACTACAGAAGTTTCACAAAGGAGGGAAAAGGAAGATAGAGTTGAAGATAGTAACATTGGGAGAAAATGTCAAAAGTCGCAGACCTTTAGGGTAAACAGCAGTTCACCCTATTCTCTGAGATGAAAGAAGAATAAATTCAGAGATTAGCATTGTAAGTCCTTGAGTGCAATAAGCTCATTTATTTCTTGATGAAGAAAGAAACAAAGCCAAGGCTTAAGAAATGAGTCTTGAATAAACTTTAATAACATATTAATTTATTTCTCAAGTTCATTAAATACTTAGTGTAAATATTTTCATTTCCAGATAAAATTCTACCGTAAATGGTACTATCATATTCTTTATTTGTAAGTTGTTTTCTTTTTCTTTCTTTCTTTTTATGTTTTGGTAAATGACATACCTTTTTTAAAAAGATTTTTTTTATTGGTGCATTATAATTATACACATTAGGAGGCTTTGTAACTACATACAACATAATTTACATAAAACTGACTGCACCTAGAACAGTTTGTTCTAAATTACATCTTAAGATTTCATAATTTCTGGTGGGGGCAGGTGTGGATTGCTCAGACACATTTTGAAAATAATACACAAGTCCTCTAACTCATGTTAAACAACACTATCTTCACCTCTGGGACAAGGGTTTAGTGTATTCTGAGCTTGGATCTGCTTTTGGTCCCTGACATAAATGTCTTGCTTTTTTAGGTGCAAACTCAGTCTTGTGAAAGTTTAGCACTGGTTAAAAAATTACCATAATTTGTCTTCCAGAACTTATTGGCTTCATTCTTATAAGAATGCTAGTTCTAAAACTGCTAGTTTGGTTAGGAAAGGTGCTTCTGCTCGAGAACATCTTTCTAATAAGAGGAATTCATGCTGTTTATGAAGATCTCTTACCTGCAGGTCTGATGTTGGAACTTCTTTCCTTTTAAGAGGCACTTCTGGGGAGTTTCTGTACATTCACAGGCACATTTTCCAGGATTTAGGGGTAGATTTCTCGGGCAGGTCCTTTTACATACACACTGGCATGTGTTTTCATCGAATTCTCTGTTGGCCCCACATGAGTTGGGGAAAAGTTTGTTTTTACACACGCACTGGCAGGAGTTTCTGTCTAGTTCTTTGTGGGGTCCACAGCTGGCAGGCCGAAGTCCCCCTTTGCAGACACACTGACAAGTCTCTTCATCCAGCTCCTTGTTGGGCCCACAGACGTCATGGAATCCATCTGTCGAGTCTAGACAAACAGAGTCAGGACATCACTGTACCTTACTTGGTTCTGGGTGCGATGTGAAACAAGTGTATTTTAAAGCATCTTTCTTATGGTTTTCATTAAAGGAATGTGCACAAACATGGGCATGTTCCTTTACAAAGAAGCTAAAAATAATACTAATATGAAATGGGAAGTGTCCTGTTTCATAGTCTCTTATTTCAAAGAATGATGATCTGAATATTATACATGAGGTTTAACTCCAAAGAATGCTAATCAAAATACAGACTATATATAGACCAAAATAAGATTCTACTTACCATCTCCAGCATTTGAGGAAAAAATAAAATCCTGCTGAGCCAGGCATCTACAGATGTGATTATTCCATATGTAATTTGTAGGGCAAGTCTTGTTGGTTGCCTGACACCTTTGGAAGAAACAGGTAGGGTTAAGCAATTATCTAACCAGCACATAGAAGGGATTGTATCTTTCTCACATATGTATCGTAAATCAATCAATACATGATTATAAAAAAGCTTTAAAATATATAAGACTATATGAGATAAAATTTGAACATTTCTTCTCAAACTACCCCTAAGGACATCTGCTGTCAAATTCTAATCCCAGAAGTGATCCTTGTTAGTCACGTGGTCTTAAATGCTTCCAAACCTTCATCTTTTCAAGGCAGATACATTTATTTGCATAATCACATAATGGTTCAACTTGTGAAAAAGTGAGATAAGTTTATATCACTCTGAATTTTCCCTTCTTCCCCACTAAACAATATGGAATAGGCATCTTTATGTCATTTCATAAAGTCTTCTCAATTATTGTAAGTGGCTACATACTATTCCATAAATGGGCTGTGCCATTATTTATTTCATTAATCTCTTAGGATAGCTGTTTATAGACATTTACAGTTTAGGGCAATCTCAATGC
Source organism: Glaucomys volans (assembly GCA_020662805.1). Classification (NCBI taxonomy): domain Eukaryota; kingdom Metazoa; phylum Chordata; class Mammalia; order Rodentia; family Sciuridae; genus Glaucomys; species Glaucomys volans. Next base: position 366,680 of record JAJEJO010003208.1, on the reverse strand, counting down.
TGCAGGTATGGTAATATCCATATCCATACATGCTGACTGACTGACTTCTGAAGCACAGATCTCCATAGCTGTAACGTTTCCCTTAATGCAAAACTTCCACTCTGCATCCCACCAGAAAGGTATAAAAGTCCATGTTTTGTTTTGTTGTTGTTGTTCTGGTCCTCTGCTTCCTTCTGTCTTCCCTTTGTCCTACCCTTCCACCCACCTGCCCGCCTGGATGCCTGCCTTTCTTCCTTCCCTCTTATCTTCTTTTTTTTTGGTTTAATAAAATTATGAACACATGGGCTTCAATCAAGTGCACCAATTACTCCTTTGATGCTCCAACTGTCCCACTGTTGTCTAACCGGGACCCCTGCAGGTAGGTGCCTGCATGACATGAGGCCTTCAGTGCCAGAGCTCTGCTCTCTGGGATGAACAGACACCATGAGCTCACCTCATCTTGCTCATTTCCTCTTCCACACCTGTAATCAACCATTCCTCCAAGGATCCCTTACTCTTTTTCTTTGGAAAATGGCATTTAGAGGCTATCATTGTGATTGGGTGTGTCCAGTGCCATCAGATTACATTACTTTTAGATCTTTTCAGGGAGGCAGAGCTAGAAAATGCAGGTATATGCCACAGAATGTTTCCTGAGTTCATGTTTATGCATCGGAAAGATTTTTGGCTTTTAATATTCTAACTTCAGAGTAAATGTAAACTTCTCACTACCCTGTGAAGAACGTTGGTGTAGATATCAGATGGAAACATTGATTCACATTTTCACATCTTTCGTCCTGATACAATGTCATAAATAACATTATGTGGTTGAAGAATGTTGGGTTGCACTGCAAGTTGGCAGAACACGAGATCACACGTAGACCTCTTAAAAAGTGCACAGAGTATAAACAGGCAGACTGCATGCTTTGGATGTTGCTAGGAAAAGTTCCACAGAGTCAGACTCAATGTGATGATATGCCTTTCAAAAATAGCTGGAGATCACTTATAGCACAATATGAGGGAAGTTTTGATGTTACCTTGTCTTCCTTCTGTTTGAACACAGCCTCTAAAGGCTTATCAATGTTTTCCTGTCCAGCAGTCTCCACAGCAGCTCTAACACACAGAGAATCTCCATTCATTCCTCTCAATTTCCATTTGTCTACAACTGTCCCCTTGTCCTTCCTGCACACAGTCACCTACAGAAAACCACAATCGCTGCTTTAATCCTTACTGCCTACTCCCTTCTTGACCTTCCTCAAGAGTCATGTCTCCTTTAGGTTGGTAAAGTCTAACGGGGTGTTTTCTTGAATTTATTGTATTGCTATGTGTTCTTTACCACACTACATCATCAATAGCTTCTCATAGGGCATTTAAACAACCTATGTAACTACCTACAAAGTAACTGTGTTTAATAACAGTAATAACTGCTGGGTGACTAGGAAACAATGTTTAAATATTTTAGATCCTATCGTGATAGTGTGTTACTTTTCCATAGATATCATTGCTTTTGCTACTTAATAGAAAATCAGCTCTGTTTAGAGTTTGCCTAAAATTTATTGTAATTTTTACATTTAAAAATGATAATAAATGTACTTGCAAAGCATGATTTGGGGAATAGATTATTAATTTTAAGCAAGAGATTCTTGTTCATATTTTGTGGGGGAGGGAGAAAGAGTTCAGTTTGTTATTTCCAAATAATTCAGTACTACCAGGATTTTAACTGTACTCCTTTGACTTCATACTGATGAGTCCCATTAAAATTTTGATTTCTAACAATCTTCATATAAACATGTGTTTTCCATATCATGCATATACTAATTGACTTTAAGACTGTGAGAGAATGTATACTGAGAGAAGTTCATTTTGATCCATATTCCAAGCATGTGTTCCTTTGTTTTCAATATTTCTTTTTGTACAAGAAAATATAGTACGGATATATGTATAGTTTTGTCATTTTGTTACACAAAAGATGATATTCTGTATCTATTGTTTTAAACTTCATTTTTTCACTTAACATTCCCTGGAGAATATTATACCTTCTTAAAAACTTGATTTAATTCCAAAGGCAAGTTCTACTCATTATGGGATTTTGCCTTTATTTGTTGGATTAATTGTAAACATATATTTTTTCAGATAAATTTACAAGTGCTTATCACTTTTCCAATACAATGGCAATTTAAAATGTATATATATATCCTTTGTCATCTTTCCATCAAATATGAAGCAACTTATGATTAGTTATATAATAGTAGTTCAATGAATTCTGGTGGAAAAAAGTCCTATCTCTCTTCTATAAATGGTGGTAAAACAATTTTGGCCATCTTGCCTCTGTGCTGACCTCTACACAGTTTAAGTGATGCACTGCTACATTGGCTTTAGGTGGGCAGAGTACTCTGGTGGCAGTAGCAAGACATTATTCATTTTGCCAATGCTTCATTTTATTACCATTGCCTGAGGCAGTGTTTTTCCAATTGTTGGCTGTAACCATTAGTGGATCATGAAATCAATTACATGAGTTGGGAAATACATTTCTAATGTAATAGACTAGCAAATAATAAAACACAAGCTACAAGTCTTTATGTGGTAAAGACTGCTCTCTGCAATTTTTTTTTCAATTATACACACAGAAATATGCATTGTACACCCTCAAACACACACCCTTCCTGTCTTCCACATGTTGTATGTGTGTATTTGGCTGAAATATCAAATCCATTTATTGTTTAGTTGTAGTCTGAAAAATTGAGAAAACACAGATCTAAGCTATTTAAGTGACTAAAAAAGTGACTAGAATCATCTCGGTTGCTAGTCTATGTGATACCAGTGAATAATGAGATCCTTTACTTCAGGAATATTTGTTAATGTCTGAGTTTAAAGATGTATACACAATTTGCTTTCCTAAATATTGAAAACAAAACAATTTCCTGTCTCATACACAGGAACAAATAATAAATTTCAACAACTTCACCAACATAAATTCAAAAGCAGGAACTTTGTGTGTAGAAACAAATGTAGGAATCTATTTCTGGAAATGTTATACTAAACAGCAAGAGGTCTAGCTGTATGGTATTAGATAATGATTTCACAAATGGGGTTATACTAGCTCTTTTGCTTTTGCATGTTCATGTTGTACAGAAATACAGACCTCAGAGCAACACTTTCAATTACAACTCAAATGTTTTTGGCAACACAAACTAATATTACCACCTAATTATGGTTTGCTCAAAGGGAAATAAATATTTTAGTCACTAATACTTTTAAAACTTAATTTCAGTTTCTAGAAAAGTATGACTCTGGAGGTTTTGCCAAAAATAGGAAACTATTGTTCATCAATATTAACACATTTTAATGTTCAAATTGGAAACCCTGCTGGATTCTACTGAATTAAAGAATCATGTATTTGTGTAGAACACATTTTCATAATTTCTAAATGAAGTTCTCTGCTTCAGGAGTAGCAAGTTCTTAGCACTTAAGCTTCTCATGTTAAAGAAAGGGAACAAAATTTCTAAAATATTGTTATTTTAGAATGAAAGGAAATGTTGTCATGGTGGGTAGACGGTTTAGCACAATGTGCTTATCGCTTGTGTTTTTTAATCTCCAAAGCATTTTCATGCTATTGAAATTTCTATTCAGGAGAAATTATTAATGGGTTTATACATATCTAAATTTTTAATAAATAAGTTGCTTTGTATACCATATTTATAAAACATACTGACTCAAAGACAGGTTTTTCTTTGCAAAACAGGGTTACACAACTATTTGCAAGGTAGATCTATGCAGAAAATCATGTTAACAAACTTTCCTTCCTCCTTCTGAAACATAACTGTGATACTGTATTTTTTATGATGGATAAAGTTACTATTAGTAGGCTTATCTCAGCAATTATCTTAAAACTTCATTCAACTTTGGTTTGGTAGCTACTGATTTTGCTGATTAAAATCAGAGGACAAGAATTTAAGGTTTTTATGCATTTATCAACATGAAGAGCAATGCATTCAGTGATAAAGTCAATCTTATTTTGCTATTTATCTCTTTTGAATTTTTAAAAAGATACATGTGCTCCAAATATGTTCTGTTATTTTCTAAACGTTGGATAATAATTGCTAGCACGTATCCTTTGAACCCTATAGTAGGCTGTTTTATGCATGCTATTTTTATGATTCTTTCATAGTCTCTAACTTTTGGCACTGGGGTTTTTAGATACTTGGAGATTCTCCGGCTCCACAAATCCACATCTAAGGAACAAACACACACTACCACCTTTTGACTGGCACAAGTTAAAACTGAGCTGAAATGTTACTCTTTTTCAAAGAACTATAAGCTTTGCAATACATTTCCTTTCAAAATTAATATGATTTTTCCAACTTTGCTGAAGAATAATTGATGAACTATATACACTGAAATGATGGTTTGATATGTATTTACAGTGTGAAATGATGACTACAAACAAGCTCATTAATACACCTGTCACCTCACGTATTTGCCTTTTTATTTTGGGGATGAGAATGATGAGATCTACTCCTTTAGCAAATTTTACTATCAATACATTATTATTACCTGCATCTATCATATGGGCTGAAAATTGGCCTCTGAAGCTTATTCACCTTATAACTCATTGCAGGGTTGTACCTTCTAATCAGTATCTCCCCATTCCCCCATTCCCTGGACCCTGGTAACCATTCTCTATTCGAGGTCTACTCTTTTAAATTCACATATGAACATTATTGTGCAATATTGGTCTTTCTGTATTGGCTTATTTCACACAGCATTTTATTATTTAATAGCATTAATAGGATGTGGCAAAATCTTTTTAATATTTCTAATTTAAAAACTTAACTGCAAGTTGATTTATGTTAAACTACTTATCAATCTATATTACTAAATCTCTCTTTAACATACTTCATGGATCACCAAAGCGAATGGGAACATTAATTTAAAATGAATTTAACCTGCAACACTTAACAACTTCAAAAAGAAAATTTCCCTGGATATGAACTGTGTTATTACTCAAGTACTCTCAACAGCAGTTCTTTTAATAATGTATTTTTATAACAACAGATTAAAATTTTACTGACTGGGTAACACCCATAAATCCACAGTTATGTTCCTTAAGTAGCTGTACTACCCTAAATTTTATGAAATGGGTGTGATCCATTAACATTAGTGAAATCCATGTTTGAAAGCAGCTACTCCTCTGAGTTCTGACACCCTCCTTCACATCAATTTAATAGGATATTCAAAAAGATGTTCTGTACTCCAAGAAAACAAACATAAGGAACACTAGCTTTGTTCCAAATGTCTTTGAAATATTTTGTACATTTTGAGTTTGTTATGCATGGCCCTTGAATACATATTGATTTGTTTATATTTTTGCAACATTTGTTACCAGTGAATAGAAAGCAGTTAAGTAAAAGTCACCATTAGTTTAAGGGTTTAGGCTGGGTAGCTCGGTGATAGAGCATGTGCTTAGCATGTTTGAGGTCCTGGGTTCAATCTCCAGCACCAAACCACATGAAACCAAACCAAAGAACAACAACAAACAATTTTTTGGTACTATGCATAGAAATCAGAAATACATTAATTTTGAAATTTTATCTAAATAGTTTAAAATAAAAAGATACAAGTTTAACAGAAATTTACCAGAATACAACGGATATCTTTCCTTGCATTGAGTTTTATTAATTTTACACGAGCTTGTGCTTAGAAGTTTGTTTATACTCCCGTTAGCCATGTTTCATTAGTCTACTGACAGGAAAAATGGTGGACAGAGCTGGGTTTGTTAGCATTAAAAGGAAGAGATGGTAGGTAAGACTAATTATGAAAATTCTATTTTTTAGCAATGTCACTGGACCTAATACTAACAAGTCTAATGAAATGGTTACATTAGTTTTAAAAAGTTGATTGAAATCCAATATTTTTATTTTTGTATGATTCTAAATGACTTTTAAGCAGTAACCTGACACTGAGAAGCTCACCCACTGTCTTAGAGACTCGGATACAAAACATGAGTCACTGTGGGGTCAACAATTTGTTAAGTACAGGACTGCTTGACTTTTCAACTGGATGGCCACCAAATCTGGGGCATGGGAGAAGAGGAGAGCAGGACAAATATCAAAGTCTATATATATATATATTTTTTAATTTGCTTAGATAAACAAGGTTGAGAGAAGTGTTATTAGGTTGAAACAAATGAATCTAGTAATTACTGTATTATCAGCTTGTTAGTTTTTATTTCTGCATTTTAATTCAAACCAATAGTTTTAGACTAGCATAGTTTACGATGTCAGAGCCACACTTCATGAACAGAAAAACAAAACTGAAATGACAACAAAAAAAACTAGAGGGCATTATGGAGTGTCGACCTGACATTGAAGTAACTGGCTAATGTCAGGAACATAGGCAGAGGAGAAATGAAGAGGTGAATGCAGGATTTTTACAGTAGTAAAATGATTCTGTATGATACTACAAGAGCAGATACACGTCATTATGCATTTGTTGAAAATTTATAGAATGCACAACAGAAAAAGGAACTTTAGTGTAAATTATGGATTTTAGTTAATAATACCATATCTGTCCTGGCTCATCAACAGTAAAAAAAATGTACTAAACTAATGCAAGATGTCAACAATAGGGGAAACTAGAAGTAGTGAGTCTATGATGGTGTGCGCAGGAATTCTCTGTATTTCCACTTAATTTTTCTATAAACCTAAAACTGCTCAAAAAACAACGTCTACAAAAACATTTAGAAAATGTCTGATAGAACTGGTCTAATAATATATTTTTAAAAAATAACTGCTAATGTGTTTTGGGTGGACATAATGTTACACTTTACAAGGATTTTTGATCTAATAGAGCTGACCTCTGGGAAACATTACAGGCACAATATCAATGCCAAGGAAAGGTACTGATGGGATCTCCTCAGCCAGAGACATTTTGCTGTTTTTCCTTGAGTCTATCAGCAAGCCATATGAATGTTGAGATCTTAAGGATCATCTTTTAGAAGGTAGAAATCAGACAATCCAAAGGTAGGTACCTTATTGCAATTATAGAACAATGTAATGCTTTAGGGTCTGAAATCTCTTGCATGAGTTCTGCTGGTAAATCTACATCAGTAGGTTGATAAGTGTTAGACAATATTTTTTTAAAAAGTGCTTTGTGGAAAAGAAGATGAACAGACACACAAATTAAGATTTCAAAAATAACTGCACATGAACTTAAGGATTTTAAATTTGCAATGAGGGTATTTTAAGAACAGAATGAAATGCATATTACAAAGTGCCAGTAGTGAAATAGTTTCTGTTTGACAGGAATAAGACCATGTCCTGATTCATTTATAACAGTTCTGCTCTCTCTCCATTTATATTCTGATATTGCTCAGTAAATTAATTTTATCAAGCTATTCTGTTCATTTCTATTTTAAGAAAAACAACAATGTATCATTTTCAAATTAAAAGAATGGGCAATTGAAATGGGAAAATAAAAACTCATAATTTAAGCTCATTAAGCATTTGGACTGAGAATGCATTACAGATTGACAGACACTGAGCACTCAGTTCTGAACCTAAGGTTAGCTGGGCTATGAATCCACTCTCCTCCTGGGAAAAGAGACACACCCTCCTAAGAATGATGGTTTCCTTAAAGCCCAGTCAACCTAACTTCTTGTTAGCAATTAGGTTTTACCTAGAATTTTAGTAAATAGTGTGCACATTTTTATAAGAAAATGAAAATCAATAAACAAACAAAAACACAAATTAGCCTTAGGGCCAGATTTACCCATTTTCCTCATCTTTCTTCACCCCTTCTTTTTCTCTTTCTTGCCAATATGACTCTTCCCTAGGTACTGACCTACCTCTTTATTAAGTTGAAGTAACACGTGTCTTCTGTTTCTATTACACATTAAAAACAATCCAAGATGCTGGAGTTGTGCTGGACCTTGTCTTGTCTCTCCTCTATCCACAAAACTTCCTAGGCTACTAAATTCCTCTGTAAAAAAAGTGAAATTCCCAGGCTGGTACTCAAAGCTTCAGAAGCATAGTCTCAGTCTTTTTAAATTTAGCACCCTTTTGATTTTACAGAATAAAACCCAATTAGATTATGCTAGCCTGTTAACTGTCCTCAAAATGTGTTGTTTGCCTTTAGTGACATTGTCCATGCTAACCAATTAACCCATCAATAAATCTACCACCATTAGCTTCAAGGTACTTGTCTCCTACTCCTATGTGATATGTCTGTCTGTTGCTCTCTCTCCTTTGACCGCAGTATTTTAATCTGTAGCATACAGACTTTCCTATAGTATATTCTCATAGCAAAAAACATAAAACTTATTATTTATTTATTTATTTAATGGAATATTAATTGCCACTGAATGAACAAACTCGTTCTACAAATAGCAATATGATTACATCTCCAAAACATAATGTCAAGAGAACAAAAGCAATGGAGATATTTTAGCATAGAATTTTGAACATGCAAATTCCTATCATATAATCTCTTGTGGTAAGAAAATACATCCCTATGTCATAAAAACAGAAAAGCAGGAGAGTGTAATATAATTTCAGTGTTGTGGTTATCTCTTAGAATGCAGGCTAAAGAATGATGACTGGAGGGCTTTGGGTTATATGTTAAATAAATATGATGAAATATCTGTTAAATTTCAAATTGGGATGTACCAGGATTTTTTTTTCTTTTTGTACTTTTCCTGTATGTTCAAAAAATTTTTTTTTAATTTAAATAAGTTAAAAATGCAGTAATGACCACACCCACCCCCAAAAAAGTGGATTATATGTAAACAAATTTAGTCTGAATCACTGCTTTGCTACTCTTTTAGTTGTGTGATGTTCAGGAGATTTACTTTCTCCCTCTGATACAGTTCCTTATGTACTTGGAATAAATAGGAAATTTGTCTCCTTCCCTCTCTTGACTTGTCTTTCTCTTTCCCAAAATGCATTCTCCCTCTCTGAACCTAGTATGTGGCAGATTATTAATAAACACATCACCTGCACTTCTTTCCCTTCACCTAATGGAGATGGTCTCATCATTCTTGAACTTTTTGAATATCTGACCTATCTCACCACTTCCTCCTTCATGGACCTTCCAGCTTCCTTGTCTCAACTGGCTTTTATAGTATCTTTTTTCCTAGTCTTTGTCCTAAGTTTTCTATGGACTCTTTCTCAGTCTCCTGCATAGAACTGTGTCTGTTCTTAAATATTGATTTTCTCTAGCTTCCTCTGCAGCTGCTCTTCTTTTCTTGACTTCCTATGTTCCCTTCTACCATTCAGATTTCTTGCAGATATTGCAAGCACTCAAACTATGCATGTAAAATCTTATTTCTTCTTTTCAAACTGGTTCTTCCTGGGAGTAGTATTCCCTGCTATTTTGAATATCACCCATATGGCTTCATCCTTAGCTTAGGCCCTTTTATTATCCCCCACATGCATTTTCTACGGCATAGGCTCACTTCCTTTTGAAATCTCTTTTCCATCCCCAGTCTGACTGCCTAGGCCCATGTTCTTATTACTTCCTGCTTGGATTATTTAAAAAGATTCCTCACTGATTTCCTATTTCCTGTTTAGTTCCCTCTAATCCACATATTACACTGCTGCTGCCAGGTTGTTCTTTCTCAAATAGGAAAGTGCAGATACTACACTCTGACATATATTTTTTAGCAGTTCTCACTGGACTTGAAGAAAAGGCATGTCCTTGGTGCGACGTATGTAATCCTGATGGCTTTTTCACACTCAGGTATGTTCTCAGATCCAGCATGCTTCCTTTACCTTGCTCATTTCAGTTTTATGTTTACATGGCTGAGTTGTATGTGGGATTTCTTTTTGAGCGGCCATTCTACCTTTCTATTTTCCATCTCTACAGTCTAGCACACTATTAGTCCCAGGGAGACTCACAAACACTGTTTGTTGAATGACTGAATGAAATATGGCATATTGTTTTACATACTGATTATACCAGAATTATTTGTTTGTACTCTGGTACATGAGTTCCTTTAGCTAATGAATTACATTACTCATTTTTCAAGACTCCAGAATTCCTAGTACAGTGTTAAGTGGATGGAAAACTCAACATAAATATCTGATGAACAAATAAACATTACTTCTATAAAGTAGAAAAATCCAGGCTATTACTGCTTAATCACAAATGGCTCCCTCATAAGAAGAGAATCTGGGGCCATGGACATACATGTAGAGTTCATTCAAAGAAAAACATGAGGAAAGAATTGGAAAGAATTATCTGTGAAAATCTCCATGTGACTATTGACATCTAACTGCTCTATGACAGATAATCTCCACTACTCTGAAATTCATGATACATTTTGGTGCTACTGATAAGGAGATTTGAAAGTTCTGCTGTCAATATGAAAAATGCTATAAGATATTGGGGGGAAATATGGGCTTCAGAGGTAGAATGATTGGAATTTTTATCTTTTTCTGGCAATGTTTTAACTGGTTTGCATTATGCATTTTAAGTAACACATTTGAGATTTAAATTTCTCATTTGTAAAATGTTAATAACTATAGCAAGTATCCAGCTTATTGTACATCACACACTGTACCAAGAGCATGGATTATTGATTGTGAGGATTGAGACTACACTGTATAATGTTATATATATTTTTACTTATATGCAGTTTTATAGATGAAGAAAATTTAGCCACAAAAAGGGTTATAGAACTTATTAAAAATCTGAAGAGCTAGAAATCCAAGAATTAATTTTCTAAACAGGGAGTTGCTACAATATCTATGCACTTAAAATGTGCTCTTGATGTGTATTGTGCATGAAGCCACTGGCAGGACTTGTATGAGCATGAGACAATACATGGAAGAAGCTTGGTGCTTAGCAATATTTAGCAAAATACAACAGTTAAAATATTTCTCATCCCCCTTTGACTGGGAGTGCACTAAAGTTAGAGGCAGCCCAACACATCTTTGTCTTTTCACAGTAGCTAGTATCTTTGTCTATTTCAGTGACTCTACAGATATTTATGGAAACTAATTTTATGAATGATTCCTTAAATTACAGAATTTTACTTCATAAATAATGCAAAACAAATGGTATCTTACTTATTTAATTTCAAAATAATGCAAATAATATTCCATGTACTTTAAAAGACACATTTTGTCTTCCTCCTGAGGATGACTGGTAAAAGCAAGGATGTTGCAGAACTAGGACTCTGTCTACTCAGCATGAATTTCAAAGACTACAGAAGGGAGTTCTGGGAAACCTTACACACACTAAAACAATATCACAAGGGTCTTAGTAAAGATTTGACATAAGGTCTTAAACCTTTTTGATATAAAGATTTTACAAAATACATAATGTAAACATAAACTAATTTCAAAATTATAGTTAATAAAAGGGGACTTTTGCTAGATGCAGTGGTGCATGCCTGTGATCCCAGCAACAAGGGAGACTGAGGCAGGAGGACTACAAGTTCAAAGTCAGCCTCAGCAACTTAGCAAAGCCTGAACCAACTTAATGAGACCTTGTCTCAAAACAAAACATAAAAAGGGATTTGGCGTAGCGGTTAAGTGTCCCTGGATTCAATCCTGGTACTAATAAAAAAAAAAGAGGGGGGATGATTTCTCTTGCCTTTTTGAAAATCAAATTTATTTTTGATAAATAATTCACACATTAAAATGCTCCAATTTTAATTTCACTAAGTTTCACTTTTTTCACTAAGTTTCATATTTTTGAGGTACATTCATATCAACAGTTAATTCCTTTTTACTACTTAGCAATGTTCTAGTGTATGGATATACTGTAATTTGTTCATCCATTTATTTTTCATGGACATTTGTGTTACTCCATGTTACTGGCAAATAAAGATCTATGTACAATTTATTGTGAGGAAGTATGATTTTCTGGTAATACTTAGGAGAAGAATTTATGGATCATATTGGAAGTATACCCATTAATCTCATAAGCTTTGCCAAACTGTTTTGCACAATGGTCGAGCCACATAACGCTCCCATCAATGATTATATGAGAGTTCCAGTTGTACTACAGCCTCTCCAATGACTTCTTTTTGTCATCAGTCTTTTTCATTTTAGCTGCTACGGTGGCTTTTCCTCTTAACCCCTAACCAAGGTTAGGATTTTTATAGCATAACTATTAAATACTCGTTGTGAATACATTATCATGGTACTTTTTGAAAATCAAATTGTGGGTTACATTTTACAATTGGATGAGGGTACTATTTCTAAAAAGTAAAACAATAGAAAAATATTTGGGTGAATCACTGGTAATAAAGCATGTACTTAAAATGAGAGTAATATCATCCCAGAGCATAAAAATCAGGCATGGAGGGTAATGGAAATCTTGAGATTATGATGGATTTTGGTCTCCCCAAACTATTCCTTAGTATTTAATTTACACTGAATTTCATTGGCTATATATAAGTGGTACTGGCATTGCAAGACAGATACCCAAGTATATGGGGCAAAAGCTGCAAAATTATGAATAGATGGCTATGGTTGGAGAACTTTCTCTTCACCAATGACACAATCCCAATACCAAAGAGTGGGAATTACCTATGTGTGCCACAGACTGCCATTGGCTGTCTTGTGGGTAGTACTTGTGCTTGGTCCTTGGTGCCTTCAAGTGTGCCTTGAATTTGGAAGTCAAAACATCTCATATTTTATTATTAATTCTACAAAGTTATTCACACTATCATTACATCAAATGCTGAGAAGAAAAAGGTTGACAATATCTAAGTTAATGTCGACCAGCAAAGTTAGTTGTTTTCTCAGATCAAGCAAAATTAAAAGTTTACTAGAGCGTTTTTTAAAAAATAGTTTTAAAATTATTTTACTTTTGCTAGAAAATTATTATCAATATTTTAAAAATTATATTTGTATTATTACATATTCAGATCAGTTGCTATTTTGCACAAATTTGATATGATCTTAATGTTTCTCAATAAAAGTTATGAAGTTATGCAAACTGTTAATAGATATGAAAATTTTAATTTAACTTTTACCTGAAGATTTCTTTTGTCATTTTAACTTTATGCTGAATCAAAAGTTAGTTTTATACTTCCTTCTTATGTATAAAACACAGGTATCATACAGTACATAAAGAGATACATAATATTTCTTTTTTTTTTTTTTTGCGGTGCTGGGGATTGAACCCAGGGTCTTGTGCTTGTGAGGCAGGCACTCTACCAACTAAGCTATATCCCCAACCCTGATACATAATATTTCTGTGGCATGAAAATTCAATGGTGGGAGCCATTAGGGAAAAATTCAAAAGAATTAAAAAATTCAAAAATGAATCCTTAGGGACCAATATTGAAAAAGGTTGAATAATATCACAATAATGAAAATATTTTTCAATGATACATTGTTTTATATTTATATGACTAACTACATGTACAATTATAGTTATCTATTTTAAAACTTTATATATATTATGTTAGTACATATATACTACATGTTTGTATATGTACATATGCACATATATACATATTTATCACACACAGGCTTATAATATAACATGTATTTCTTACTGTAGATGGTGCTAAACACACACACACACACACACACACACACATACACACACACACACACACACATATGAAAACACAGGAACCAGGAGATAAATCAGACCTGGATCATAATGATGATAATAAATCTGCTCTTTATGACCGCCATTTGGATGCCAGACACTATGCTAAGCACTGCATACACATTCAGTATTTCACTCAATCTTCTCTACATTTTAATACCAGCAATCTGAAGTTCAGAGACATGAAAAACCTATTGGTCATCAAAACCCAATTAGTGGCAGACCTGATTTCTAATTCATACCTGGCTTATTCTAGAATCTTTTTGCTATAAATTTCTGTCTCTTCTTGACCTCAATAGTACCTAACATAACAGTTATATGAACAAATGATGATGAAAGCATTAGTAACACTTGCTCAATGCTTGAAAAGGTACAGATAAATAAGTTTCTTTCAGCTAACAAGCATTTTTTGGGCAGTGTAGGACACTGTTAATCTCACAGCTTTGGAGTGTGCTGCCTGTTTCATCTGTCAAATAAGAGGATACTACTGACTTCACAGATGATTTTTGTGAGATCATATATGTAAAGGACTGACAACACTACAATGATTCAGTTATTTTTGAGTGTTATTAGCTGGTTATTAGTGGGATATAACTACCTGAAAGGTTCTCACAATCCAGTTTCCCATGCAACATTCATAGACCCTGATAAAGTCATGCGAGGACAAAGTAAATCCAGTAATTGCTATGGTTATTCAAGAAGCAAAGGTGGCTGTGGTATTTTGACAAGACAAATGCAGGAGAAAGACCTTTACCTGAACTCTGGGAAAGAGATCGGGCTTTGGAAAGGCAGAAAAGAAAGGGGACTTATTTCAAGCCAGGGCCAGAATAGAAACAAGATACAGAGCAGGAAATGAGCTTGGCGTTCAGGGAATCAGACTTTGTGAAACACAGACTTGGTGAATAATGGAAGACAAAATCAGGAGGAAGGGTTAGCAGAAAAGGATGGTGAGAAATTTGTGTTCCGTTTTTTGAGTAGTAGACAGTCACTCTTTCTGGTCAGATGAATGAAAGCTCACTTATGGTATCATACAAGAATGGGAGAGAGTCTTGGTACTAAAAGCCAGCAACGATACTGCTGTATTAAATTAGACATACACACAGAAGAAAGTGGATGAAGGATGAAAGAGATGAAAATGATATGTGCTTCTGCCAAAATAATCATGTTTGGGAAAGATAGAAGAAGTAACTAATGACAAGAGTGTATTTCAAGGCCTCAAGGAATATGAGAGAATACTGCTATGAATAACAGAGAAATAAAAGGGATTTAATAAATCTTTTAATTTTGTACTTATAGCTCATATAACTATATAGCAATATGAGGTAGTACTGACAACAATTTTAGATAAAATTGTCGAAGTCAAGAATATGGCCAGACCTTCATATGCAACTTTGGAAAACTTGAGCACAGAGATGAAAGCTCAAGGTCTTAGAATAAATAAGCTCCAAGGGAAATAATGGCCAAGACAGTTAAACAGAAGTCCTAGGACTGCATGGATGAAATCACACATACGACATCTGCTTCGGTTCAGGTGGCAGTCGTCCCTGCTTGCATCAGCATGAATGTATTCACAAGTATCTGTAAGATCTTTTCCTTTTCATGTCAAAGAGGACAAACATACGTCAATCAAATGAGGCTATCCTTGAGTTTTCCCTGAATTGTCCCTGGACACGGTCTCTTATCTGGCACACTAAGGAGAACAGTACAAAAAGATTCATTGGGGAAGACACCTGCTAACATATTATGATTATTGTTGAGTCTCCTGAGGTGCAAGGCTTTGTGAGATTATTTGTAATATATATGTTTGCCCATCAGTTTATTTGTACTTTTGTTACCAATGTCAGAAATACGTAAAATTTTATTCATATGCATGTTCCACATGAACTAGAAATCCTGGAACAAAGAGCCACATCTCTATTTGGGGGTGGAGAGTTCCTAGGTTTCAAATGGCAGTGCATTCTGATTTAATATAAACTATCCACAGGGTCAGGAGTGATGCTCTATCCAGCTCCTTCTGTATGATGAAATTCTGCTATTTGCCAAATTTAAAAATAAGATGGAAGGTAACATGAATAATAAATGATAGTCTGAATGTTAATTTGAACAATATGATGAAAAAATTCTTTCAATTAATTCAGCACTATTTCAGTCAATCTTTACTGGAATAAGAAATTGGGATTATGTATTTCAATTAAATTATAACTACACATAAGAAATTATAAGAAAGGTAATTAAATGCTAATAGATGAACAATTATTTTTTATAATCATTCTTTGCTTTGGACTTCAGTCTTATCAAGGATTAAATGATTTGAACTTTAACATCATTAATGAATTAGTGCATCTGACTTTGTGAACATTAAGTCAGTTCAGCTACCTTACTCACAGTATGAACAGTTGTGGGATGCATGTTAGTCCATGGAACTATTTCTTTTATATTATCAATGATTTTGCCTATGAAATGAGCTTCCTGTTTCAGTTTAATTTTATTTTCAGAGTATATTAGAAAAAAAATTTGTCTTTCTTTTTTGTATTTGATGCAGAGTATAGCAAATTTCACAGAACTTCTTTTAATAAACTTGTGTTGACTTAAAAATAATTTTATATTAGTAGAGGATGAAAAAATAGATTTAATTCATACTCACTGTGGTAATGTTGCTGGCAGGGAACGTCTAATAATTGAATGAACTTGTCTGTAAACATCCAGTTTAGACATGCATCGGCAGGAAGTGTGATTGGCAAAACTGACTGTTACTGGTTTGGGGCCTTGAGAGAGAGGCACTGTAATTTCAAACAACTATAAAGAAGGGACAAAAAGAAGAAAAAATTATATAGATTGCTATTAAGCACTTTTATGGTAAATGTTGGTGTCCAAAAAGAGTGAGATTAGCTCTTTATGATCAGGTGGTGCTGCATAACCTGCGGGACACCACTGTTTTTTATGATTACAATACAAACTGTTTTGCTCCTAACCAGTATCCTTTATCAGAATAATAAATATCTTATAGGCTTATCTCATGTTACTACTAGTTATAAAGCATATTCGAATTATGATAACCAACTAATGATTATAAAGCAGAGATGTGACCGACCAATGAATGTGTTCAAGGAATGAAAAGTTGTTTTGGAATCCAAGATTATTCAATATCAAAGTTCAAAATATTCCAGGGATTTAAAAAGTGGCACAAATCATCTTTAGTAAATATCTTTGTGATTTAAGAGCAAGTTATTGGCCACACTACCTAGAAATGCCTGGCTAAGGCCTTTTTTTATGTAAACTGAATACATAGACATAAACTACATAGATGTAAAATTAATTTTCATTCCATATTAAATTTTGCCCTCAAAGTTGATTTAGGTGGCTCAGATCTCTTATTGAATTTATTATGTTTAAAAGAAAAACAACCACATTTGTTATTAAATAAAGCTGTGTTTCTGAAATCTTGACAAAGGTCTTATGAAAAAGAACTTCCAATAAGGCAAGGAATTTACATGATTCAGATTAGAGTCTTAAAGTTTAGTCTTATTTAAAGAGAACATCGGTCGTCCTCGAAAAAAGAAAGAAAAGAAAAACAATAAAGACAACAAAAAACCGAAAGTTTAAAATTGAACACACTAATTATTAAGGAAAACTAGTGGACTTAAATTTCTAAGATTCTGAAACTCTAAATTATTATCAGTAAAAAAATGGTAAAAGTGAAATGGTATCCATTAACTGCTTGATGTGATCAGTTTGTAGTAACATGAGGAGAGTTGAGCCAGGTATGTTTTGGTACCACAATGGCAATCTGAGCAGGGCTAAACAGGTATTGAAGGGGACTTGAAACTTAGCTCCTTGCTATAATTTCATGCCATCAGTTGAGGATCACTGGAAATACTGAAGGGATGGAATTGGTTGCCAGTTTTGTCCACACCAGTTGGGAGACTTTTTAAAAGAATTTGAAACAAGGAAAGACTGTCATTTGCTACAACATGAATGGAATGGAGATCACGTTAATTGAAATAAGTTATGAACAGGAGGACAAGTACCACATGATTTCAGGTACCTGTGAAATATAAAAAAGCTCATGTTATTGATTACCAGAGACTAGGGAGGATGGGGGAGAGGGAGGAATAGGGAAAAGTCCATCAATGGGATTAAGTTACAGTTAGACAGGAGTAAGAAGTTATGGTGTGCTATTGCATAGTAAAATGACTATAAATAGTACCTGTGTATTGTATATCTCAAAAAGCTACAAAAGGGGTTTTAAATGTTTTTGTCATAAAGAAATGATAAATGTTTGAGGAGATAGGTATGTTTAACCTGATTACACAATATATGCTTGTATTAAAACATAACATAGTACAGCATTCATATGTGCAACTTTTGTGTTTTTACATAACATTTTAAAGTAAGTTTAATAAAAGGAAACATCTAAATTATAAGAAGGACCACATTTTTATTCACTTGAATTGTATTCATTACATATTCATTTTTTCGCAGGGCTGAGAATTTAACTCAGGGATTGCACAAGCTAGGCAGTCATTCTACCACTGAGCCACATTCCTCGCCCTTAACTTTTTTATTCACATAATTTATGATTTGAGTTATTTATGCCTTGAAATAGTGAAAATGGTAGGAAAGTGTGCAGGTCAGCAAACAAAAGCCCAAGAATTTGTCTACTAGGCAGCTAGATATGTGTCTAGAACTATAGGAGAGTCATGTAAATGTCATAAACACTTAAGTTGTAACTGAAGTCTTGGACATTGCTTAAATTATTTAGTGGGTCTTTGGAATGAGTAGAAACCTGTGGCAGAGGAACATTTAAAGGTTGAGAAGAGGCAAATGTACTGGTAAACATGTCTGGGAGGAAGTATAATAGGAACATGGAAGAGCAGGGTGGGTGTTGTTAAGCTAGGGGAAGCAAAAGAGAGAGAGGAGAACTTTAAAAAGATGTCAGAGGGTCAGTTGCCTCTGGGAAACCAAATATGTTAAGAGCTGAATGGCTGAATGGATGTTGCAGACTGTCATGCTAAGTGAGATTAGCCAATCCCAAAAATCCAAAAGCTGAATGATCTCTCTGATAAGTGAATGATGATACATAATGCGAGGTGGAAGGGAGGCAAGAATGGAGGAAGGACAGATTGCATGGAGGGAAGGGAGGGATGGGGTCAGGGTGGGGGGGTAAGAATAATAACAGAATGAGACGGACATCATTGCCCTGTGTACATATATGATTGCACAGATGGTGTGACTCTACTTTGTGTACAACCAGAGAAACAATAGCTGTACCCCATTTGTGCACAATGAATCAAAATAAATAAATTTAAAAAAATACCTTAAAAAAAAAAAAAGAGCTGAATGGAGAGGGGCCCCAGAAGTGGCTCTGAGGCTGCAGGAGAGGAGTGGCAGTGGGAAAGGAGGGCTAAGGAGGGAGTCCCCATACGATGGGGGGGAAAGGGGTTAGATGGCTCAGACAATAAAGAACATTTTTGCTTACAAGAATTCTTGTAATCACTGCAAGATCTGGCATTGTCTCATGTGACAGAAGCCACATCAGGCCTGAGAGTGAAGGGTAAGGTGTCATTTGAGATAACAGCCACTACAGAAGAGCTGATGTTTTCCTATCCTAATCCTGGAAGCATCACTCTTGCTCCCAGGGATGGCTCCCATTCCCAGTTCCACTCTGGCCTGTTTTCCAAAGGGGAAAGAGGTCACCATGAGTAGTATCAGTGATCATAGATAAACATCATCCATTATAGCGTGGATAATGTCTACAACCAAGATCCGCCCACAGGTATCAAGTATGTATGTAGGAGCAAGGGCTTTGAAGAACGTTCTAGAGAGATGGGAAACTTGTATATCAAGAAAGCATATTTCTGGAAAAATAAGGTTGGCCTTTGCTTTCAAAGTTTGGAAGAGATTATGTTGGTGAAGGACAAAAAAGGACAGAGAGAGAGGTGAAGAGGCATTTAAAAGAAATCACTGTTCAGAGTTTATGTGGAAGGGATTTTAGAAGCATTAAAACTATATTATAGTTTGAGAGAAAAATTTACTTGTAGGCTAGTTAAAATTAGAGAAAACAGCCTTAATTACTGATGTCTCACTTCTCTTATTTGGGTCTAAGTAGAAAATTGTCCAATTCAGTTGATTTGATCCAAAGGAATAAATAGGCTGCAAAATTAAAACCTTTTTTTTTTTTTTTTTGTCTTGAAACATGTCCTATCCTCAAGTTCCGACTTGAGTTTTTTAGGCAATCTTTTAAACTTTCTATTTGATTGTGTCAGTGTAGAAAAACTTAAGGGCCTACAGAAAGAAGCCTTTGACTAATACGAAAAGTGAAAATATTCCTGATAATTGAGTTTTGTTCATCTATTCAAAAGACTATAAAAACATGAACTTAGAGTGCACCATATGTGTGTGCATTAAGATATAACTGTACCTATGCTAACTCTTGGCTACCTAAGGAGTCACTTAATTTTCTAATTTTTTTCTTCCCTGGTCTCATTTGTATAATCAATTGACTTATTTTTTCCCATTAAAGTTTTTCATAAATAAAATTTCTACTCTTTTTAATAAGCAAAATAAATGCCATTTTCTTGTTAAAAGACCAATTTGTGAATTTTGTATAGCTATAATTAAATATCAATGTTACTAAGAATGTGTCCAAAGACTTTTCTCCTAATCAGGTAACGTATGATTAGGAAATACAAACTTTTAAAAAAGCCATAAAATAGTTAATAATTAGAGGTGTCCCCCTTTCAAAAATAAAGGCATGCTTTTCAAATAACGGTCAACTTCTCTACTTGGTTACTCTCTACTACGTAAGAATAACTAAGAACAGTCTCAAGAAACAGAAGACATTAGAGTTCTGAATCTGCAATTTATCTAATTTCTTTAAGCTTCAGTCTCATTATCTATAAAATTGGCATAATCATGGTGGTGATTTCAAAGTGGTGACATGGGATTCTTCCTCTTCCACCTCTTCTTCCCCTCTTTGTCACAGCTTCATCATCATAGGCCAAGATTAAGTCAAATCTTTGTTAAAGGAATTCTGAGGTTTTAAATTTGTTTAAGATCTTTCCTTGTTTAGCTTTTCAATGATTATTTCTGGAGTACTTAAAAGATGCCAAGCTTCTTGCTAGAATTTGGAATAATAATTATCAAGGACTTTTGCTCTTGTGCAGCTCATAGTTTATAAAAATGACAATGAAAGAAAGGGTGAATTAAACATGCATGCATACACACATGCAAGCACACACACAGTTAGATGCGATGTTAGAGCTTTTATAATACCACACAGTTTATCATAAATGCTGTTTAGTAAACAAGAACCTGCAATTTCACTTTCATGTGAAATGTGTTCTTGCCATTATATGAAAATCTGAACCAAAACAATAATTTTCTCTCGAAAGAGTTAAGATTATTCAAATATATTGGTATTTGAAACAATAAGTAGATTCTTTTATATTTTAATAAAATATGGATCATTATGCTATTTTCAGACTATCTACTGCTTTAATGTGTACACTACAGTATTTTCTATTCTATGCTTAAGTTTACAGAGTACATAAATCATTTTATTTTCAGCATTAACTAATAATTTCATAATACTAATATCATAATTTACTAGAAAATATAATCAATCATTATTTGATGTTTTGAAATATTTTCCTAAAATGTTTTTTGCTATAAAGTGAGTAGTTTTATAACCAATAAATGATAAATAAATGATATTCACTTGTATCTCATTTAGGATTTAAGTAATAATAATACACTTTATCATGGAGACTAGTATTACATGTTTGTATACCAAGATACATTAAAAGAGTTTTTGCTTTGGGAGCAAATCAAAAAGCTTTATAAAGAAGGTACTTCCAGTTGAGTGCCCTGGCACATGCCTATAGTTCCAGCAACTTGGGAGAGTGAGGCAGGGATTACAGCTTTAAAGCCAGCCTCAGCAACTTAGCTAGACCCTGTGTAACTTAGTGAGATTTTGTCTCAAAATAAAAAATAAAAAAAGGTCTGGGGATGTGGGGATGTAGCTCAGTGGTTAAGTGCCCCTGGGTTCAATTCCTGGTACCAAAAGCAATAAAAAAAAAAAAGCACTTTCAATAAGGCTTTTTGACAATAAGTCAGATTATTTTCTCTGAATAAAGAAGAGGAAATAGAAAGTATTTCCAACAATAGTTTCCCAGTTGTTACCTACTGGCACTTTTTAACAAGAATATTAATAGTCAGTTCTCATCAACAAAAATGGACTTTAAATAAAATCATGTTATGAAACAATAGGTTGTTTACCCCAGCATAGCAACAGCTGTAAAACTACAATTCCTGCTTCTACTTATTTTATAGCCTATTCAAGAAAAAGGTGTGGATATTCTCTCACTGGGAATATTCCTAGAATAGTTTCAGTCTAGCTACTAAACTGGATAACTACTAAATTCATCTTTATACTTAAAATAAGTCAGTTTATCTTCTATGGTATTTAATTTTTTATTAAATAATTTTAAATTAATTTCAAATTCAATTAAATATTCTATCCCATTTCCAGGATATGAAACAGTGAAAAAAATAAAAATAAATATTCCAACTTTGAGTCCATTAAATATAAAAATACATTGCCTTTGTGGGATATGACCCATAACTGCAAAATTTGATGAAAAGATTTTAAAACATTTAAACAAATAATCCCTAAAAATGGGAAAAGGTAAAAACTGAGGTTCATGTAAGTATTTCAACTGGATAGCACAAGGACAGCCATCAAGGGCCTATGGAATTAGATTGGGCCTGGAAATGAACACCAGTTGCAGACAATGTGACAAATTTACATCTAGTACTGTATTAATTTTAACACTGTTATGCATAGAATGCATACACAGTGCTATAACTACACTTAAAACCCCAATGCAGGAGTTTTAAAAATTCTTAATAAAATGTGTGAACATCACACATCTTCAGTTGGACAAAAGTGGTATTCTTCACAGAGGCCTATGTTACTTTCCTAAGGCAAATGTTATTCCTAAAGAAACTCCGGATGACTCTTACCGCTGTAGAGTTCTTTTTCCACATCAGGATGAAACCTGATTTCCAACCACTGTGCTTGCCAAATATTAATTTGCTAAAGATACAATACACATCACGTTCTACTTGCTGAACACATGTGAATAGAATAAATTAAAGTTTCAGACTGCCACAACATTCTACCTAATTAATGGAATAGCTCTGATTACAATGCAAAATAATATCTCCTAGATTCAGGTACATGGTAATGCATTTTACTGAGGTTTAAATATACTTTGCAGTAAAATTTTATGAAACATTCATTTTAAGTCCGACATTATCTGAAATACCTTTGGTAATATATGTGCTTATATTATTTCTTTAAAAATTAACAAAAAGTGGTTCGGGAGGTTGAGGCAGAAAGATTGCAAATTCAAAGCCCAGCCTCAGCAAAAGTGAGGTGCTAAGCAACTCAGTGAGATCCTGTCTCTAAATAAAATACAAAGTAGGGCTGGGGATGTGACTCAGTGGTTGAGTGCCTGAGTTCAATTCCCAGTACCAAAAAAAGAAAGAAAGAAAAAAAGAAATATCTTTAAGTGTTTGAAAGAGAATGTTAAATACTGCTGTTTCTGCATGTTAGAGTGAGCTTGTGGGGACTCCGCTGGCTTCTTCAGTGCAGCACTAATGACCATGCAGAGGAGGCTCCAGTGTCTTGAGCACTGACCCCAGGACCCAATGAGACCCCAGGACCCAATGAGACCCCATGAAGTTAATTTTCTTTTATCCATTCCTATCTTCAAAACAATACAAAAAGTAAATAGTAACATTCAGAGGATGTTTTAATCCAAATATGGGGCTGGAAAGCAGATGACTTTCTTTTGCTTCTACATTAATCACTAAATAATTTAGTTTCTACAAAATTCACCATTTTTTGGATTTTATCTCCTACATACACAACTTCTCATAAGAAAATACACTTAAAGCATATGTTTATGAAAGAGGTCAAGAAGACAGCTATTTCAGAGTCACTCGTGTATTAGTTGTGGGAGACTTTGAAGTGGTTGTTATCGATTACTTCACTTAGGAATGTTCAGTGCATATGGTTTTACTTTTCAAACAATGGTTGGCTTCCTCACATAGCATGATAACCTGCCCTTTATTGAGCCCCATAAAAAGCTTTTCTATGAAGACTCTATAAAAAAAATGCTTGAGTTTATCACTACTTAAAGTACATTGTCCTTACAATTTATTTGATTCCAATTGTGTCTTTGTTGGCTAAAAATGTGTCTGGAACTTCAAACAAAACAAAAACTTCTTTTCTTTGACTTCAGAGAATTCAATAGTAAGAAACTCCTTTTAAACTTGAAAGAAATCTCCACATACTCCCTTTTATACTATATTGACAATATAATAATTTGAACGAACTTAGGCAAAGGTGTCACTTAAGCATGAGCTTTTATGAGTTGTCGAATGAGTGAAAATGGAAACATGAATGGGAGTTTCCTACCTTGCTTTATAAATCTCCTTGAATGCAGTTCTATACACCTTTTTACCTCTCTTTTACAACACTTTGACTACTTTTAATTACTTTATTAACATTTATTTTCTTGGATAATTTGCAAACTCCATTAGAGCAGGATATATATATCACTGTGTACTATTCTAAAACATAGTATGAAACTCCACTTGCTTAATCAAATTCAAATTATAATTATTCTTTTACTATAAACAAAAACATCTGAGTTGAGAGCATAATATTACAAAAATCAAAAGAAGAATTGGATAGGACATTGACTAATGAATACTAGCTTTCCCTTGGCATTAGCTTTTGCTCTTCTGATAAATGTATTCTCTATTAACAGGCACATAAGGGCTTCAAATAACTTTTCTCAATATGATGCTTCCTCCTAAATCAAAACTGAGAGAACCATTCACTTGGCTAAATTTTATCATTATATGATCAACATTCTTCTGGGATCTACACCTGAATAGCATTTGGATTCTCAAAATCAGCACATTCAAAACTCTACTTTTGAGGTTGAATTACTTTCCATTCACTCAAGCATTCGTTCTATACTATTCCAAATCTTCACTATGTACCAACTATTGCACTGTTCCTCACATTAATAATTAAACACAGTGTTTCCTTTCATGAAATTTAGAGTTTAGGGAATAAAACTATCTGACAGACACATGACGTAATGATGCTAAAATGTGGGCAATAAAGGATACTATGTGAGCATGAACAATGTGATGGAGATGACGTTCAGGTCTCAGTCCAAGGATGAGGAGAAATTAACTGGATAAATGAAGATCTGGGATCATTTCCACAGCTTTGTAAGAATGTGGAGGTGAGTGCTACTGACATAATCTAAGAGCTAAGAATTTGGGTACTGATGAAATGTAGCTTTTAAAGAACAGTAACAAATGAGATTGAAATTTAGGGAGCATCTAGATCATGAAACACCCAATAAATCGGGAAGAAATTTCATCTTACAGAAAAAGTCAAAATGTGTAACACACTCTAGTGTGTTTGCACCAATCAGAACAGATTGCCTGAGCAATCCAATTAACAAACACTGGGTAATCCATACACCGGCTGTGTGCTAGCTCACTTCCAAGTAATCAATGGTATGGAAAGTTTTTAGAAAAAAAATTCACTTCTAAAATGTGGCCAACAGATCGGATGGGAATAAGAATGAAAGTAAGGGACCAGCTATTAGGTTGGTCCAGGTCTAGATGAGGGATAAATGTGGCCTACATCACAGTGGGATCAGCAGAATGAAGACACTGGATGTATCCTACAGATGTTTGGAAGGCTGTTTTAGAGAATGTCAACTTGGTTTTACTAAATGGATGAATGATGGTGCCATTTTCAGACAAGACTACTGGAGAAAATGAGATTCATTTACTTGTTCACTTGTTTGAGGAGAAAGGGCTTGGATGTAACTCCAGTGTGAGACAGATTAGCATTGAACTGTTCAGGCAAAAGCCAAATCACAAATTTGGGTAGGTAATATGGTTAGCTGGAGAGCAGCATACTGAAGATAAGATTTGTGAGTCTTAGATATGAAGAGCAAAATGAGTAGATGAAGACATATAAGGTGAGTGTGCAGAATTGGATGAGGGGTGTCCTGGGAAAAATGTTAATTTCCACCCCCAGTATCTTGGATCTCCAAATCCACACTAACAGAACTCTGATGCTTCTTCCAACTGATGAAACAACATCCTCTCTGTTCTACTTACTTCCATTTCCCCTCTTCTAAATCTGTCTTTAAAGCTGACCCCAGCATGCTATTGTAAAAAATCTGAGTAGTCAGTCTCTACAAAACATCTATCCCAGTCCTGAATAGCTGGCCTGTACCTTCCTCTAGAGTATCATCTAATGTACCAAGCCCTTGACCTCATTTTTTACACTTCTAGAACTCTAAGATTACTTCAATTCTTGGGAACCACTATGCTTTCTCTGTCCCAGTGCCTTTGCATGCACCTTTAAGCTTATCTTAAAGACAACTTCAATTACTTGGAAAAATGCAGTCAAAGGAACTGAGGCAGTAATCTTAACTTGCATTCCCATTAATATTATATTAAAATAAGAGTAGGTTTAGCTGACCATGTAGATCAACTAAGGTGTACATGCAATTAAAATGTTAATCTGCTGTCATTCCACACCATACAAATTAAATTTAACATCACATTTTTTAAAAATTCCATTTTTCATTTTAATAATCAAAACATAGTTTTGAATATAGTCAGATTACTGATGCTGGTCCATTTATCTTAAGTATGGAAAAGTCTTTAAGCAACTGTAGTTTTGTCTTTTTGGAAGATGCTTGCATCAGGCTAGCCCACAGTACTGCCAAAATCAGTGCACACATGACTTCAACCAACACTTTAACATCTTATTGAATGGATGTTATGGGTTATTCAAAGTATTTGAGATTTATTGTCAGAACTATCTCCTTTGCTTTTGAAAGGAATACAATAAATTTGTTTTATGTGATGGCTTATTTCAACACTATGCCACTGTTTCTCAGAACACATGGATATAATTATACATTTTGAATATGTAATTTGTGTTATATACAACCAGAAAATATAATGATTTAAAATAATTTTATTTCCATATGAAAATGCTTATTCTTGAAGATCAACACATGCACACGCATGCACACACACATATATATACATATATTGTACACACATATACATATGTAGTACACATATATATATCCACACACATTTGCATATATTGTACATACATGCACACACATTGCTATTTATCATTTTTTTACTAGCTTTTGATTCCACTATATGAACAAAGTTCATACAGCATCATTTACTTTCTTCATGATACTGTATCATCCCAAAATACAAAATACTACACCTTAGAAACTCTGACTTGAACAAAACTACTTCCATGGGACCAGAAGTTTTAGTCCCACATTCCCAGAGTCAAAGGCTCTCCCTGAGAGGGCTCTCGGAGCTGAAATAGGAAATACCTACCGTCTTGCTGAGGTAGCCTGTGCTGGAGTTCATGCACTGTAGCCCCTCACTGTTGCAGCAGCCCCCACATCTGTAGACGGACACACATGGAGGTTTAAAGAAGGTGTTTGTTGCTGCTCCAAACTCCTTCCCCACATCTATACACACCTCACGTGGCATGCATTGAGTCTTTCTCCACTCATTATCAATACCTGTCGAGTCACAGGGAAGTCTGTAAGTTACACAGAAGCCACCAAGGGGGAAAAAGCCCACAGCAATTGGAAGCCACTCACATTTGATTTCAGATTTTATGCTTTAAGTATAATATATAAATTTAGGGAAATATCTGCCAGTGTCCTAAATTGCCCTATAAATGGGAACATGATATAGCTAACACCAGCTATGGATATTTTCTTTAAAAAACTCATTTCTATAGCCATGTAACAAGCTAAGTTAAGACTACACTTTTTTAAAAACATTACATCACTATCCCACAGCACTTATGTTTGATTCTCCTTATTTAATATATGGATGCTTATAAGATAGCAGAAGGAGAGTCATGTTCACTTGCTATGCTTTGTACTGCTTTTGTGGTCTTGAAGCAGATATAAACAACATGATTTTATTTTCTTTTTAAACTGAAATGTAAATGAGAAGTTGGCTATGGTTTTAGATTCAACTCAAAAATCATTTGCAGGAAGGCTATTTGACAATTTGGGGAAAAATCATGGCAGTAGCTATGAGAAATGCAAGGCTAATTTGCATCCATCAGTGTTCATATCTAAACTAACTTTTTATTTTTTTCAGGAAAATCAAAGTTCCTACCCTTTCATGCTTTCTCTTGGAATGTTTTTCTAATTTTTTAAGTGGCTTCCTATAACACTGTTGACTCTTTTACTGTATTACAAATGATGTACTTCCTAAGTGTTCTAGTTTATTTCAACCATATTTTCCCCAAAATAAAATTTGTGAAAAGAAAAAAAGGGCATAGACTAGTGGTTATGAAGCCATTTTTGTTTGCTTTTGCTCTCAAACTACTTTGCAATATCAAACCTTTCAAGTAATATCTAACAACAATATCTAACAGGGAGCCATTTCTTAAAATTAGCCCATCAATTGATATCATGCCCTTTTATGCAACATCACAATGTTCTGTGAAGTGTATGCTAGATATCCCATCAGCTTCACAAAGTCCAGCTCAGAGCCAGTCATCTACAAGGTAGCAACAAGTAGCATTTGAAAACGTGACCTGGGTTAGCAAACCCAGAGAAATAAAGCACTTCTAAATTCAATTCAGAAGGAAAATTTCAGTAGAGTTATTTTGAAAGATACATAATGCTTAAAGATTAAACTGGGCAAGTGTGTAATATATCTATATGTTTTTAAATTTTGACAATGGCATACTGCCCCAATTTAAAAAATAAATGTGTTGATATACATGTGCCCTTATAGCCTTCAATTTCAAGAAATCTTAACACTCAAAGTGAAATTAAAGAATGTTGTATTTTTAAAGTACTTTTTTATTTTCTAATTTTCTTGACATTCATGCCATAATGTACAAATGCTGAAACTGAAGGACCATGATGGCAGCCTTAAATAGTCTGATAGATGAGGCTCAGTGTACATTTTCTTTCTCACACTTACTTTTCAGGATCTCTGCATTATAATGTGCTGCAGCAAATTTTAGTGTCTCTTCGGTCCTTGTGTTGAGGGTAGGCTGTTCTTTACTGTGCTGCCAGCCTCCTTTCCTTAACTGACACTTGTACATTTTCCAGTATTCTGGGTAGAGTACGGTCATGAGCTCATCTACACTTGACACGGACCGCAACTGTTCCTCCAGGTCTTTGCCTGCATACGCCTGTCAAGGAAAAACGCAAGATCAGTTACTTATCAGACTCAGGATATGGAAACATATACAAAAAAAAACCCTTTAGGCTTCATGTTATATATGATATATTTGCTAATAAAAATATTGTTAATGATTCTTCAACTACTTTAATTGCTTGGTAAAATTACATTCATATTTTAATTAGTCTGAGTTGCAATTAGCAATATATATTTTGTTTTTAAGATAAGAATTTTGATATGTGATTTTAATAATGATTTTCAAAGTGTCTTATTTGTTTTGTTTATAATTCTTTTACATAACTGGCAAATTTGTGAGCTTGAAAATTTATTCAAGTTTGTACTGTCCACCTACATAAATAAAATTATACTGAAATTCATTGTTTCTTTTATAGTTATAAGCATTGATAAAATATAATTAAGTAGGATGCTAAAAATTAGGTATCCTTTCAAGGAAGCTAAGAATAAATAATGACATAAAAATAAGATTTCAACAGTAGTGTCATAATAAAATTTGTATTTTGGCAAAATCTCCCAGTATTTCAAAAAATTTGAGAAGCAAGATTAATATTGCTATGAAAAAGACATGAGATAGTTTAAAGAAGACTAAATCTGCTTATAAATAGTTACTTATTATAAGTATATCCAATTAGGTAGAAATTTCCATTGCATTTAATTAGTTACTATAGCTAAGAAAAATTTAATTTTTTCTAAATTATGCTTTAAAATTAGGAAAAGTGGAACTCTTTTTTTTTTTTTTTTGGCTCTACCTTTGAAGTAAAATTCAACAGCAACTGTTTACTTATTTTGCCATGATCAGTCCATCTTTTTTTAGCATATACAGGAATCCATTGGAGAACTGCAAAAACTGCAGTTAACTGTTTTTACCTTCTCATGGATTCCTGGGTGGGGATCAAGACTCTGTATTCATTCCAACAAGTTATAGTTCTCTTTTTCTAATTTTTGAAGCACAAAATTAACATATTTTTTCTTAAAAACTGAAATACTACTTAATTGAAAGTCTCTCACACCGCATTTTAAAAAATTCAAATTATCCTGATTCAGGTGAATTTTGTACTTCATTTTCTTCCGGAAATCAATCAATGTAATTCACCACATCAACAGACTTAAGGTCAAGAACCACATGATTATTTCAATAGACGCAGAGAAAGCATTTGATAAAATACAGCATCCCTTCATGCTCAAAACACTAGAAAAAATAGGGATAGTGGGGACATTCCTTAACATTGTAAAGGCTATTTATGCTAAGCCTACAGCTAACATCATTCTAAATGGAGAAAAATTGAAAGCATTCCCCTTGAGAACTGGAACAAGACAGGGATGCCCTCTTTCACCACTACTATTCAACATCGTTCTTGAAACTCTAGCCAGAGCAATTAGACAGACCAAAGAAATTAGAGGAATACGAATAGGAAAAGAAGAGATCAAACTATCCCTATTTGCTGATGACATGATTCTCTATCTAGAAGATCCTAAGAATTCCACCAGAAAACTACTGGAACTCATTAATGAATTTAGCAATGTAGCAGGATATAAAATTAATGCTCATAAATCTAATGCATTTTTATTTGTAAGTGATGCATCCTCTGAGAGAGAAATTAGGAAAACTACCCCATTCACACTAACCTCAAAAAAAATAAAATACTTGGGAATCAATCTAACAAAAGATGTGAAAGACCTCTACACTGAGAACTACAGAACGCTAAAGAAAGAAGTTAAAGAGCATCTGAGAAGATGGAAAGATCTCCCATGTTCTTGGATAGGCAGAATTAATATTGTCAAAATGGCCATACTTCCAAAAATGCTATACAAATTCAATGCAATTCCAATTAAAATCCCAATGATGGACCTTATAGAAATAGAGCAAGCAATCATGAAATTCATATGGAGGAATAAGAGACCCAGAATTGCTAAAGCAATCCTTAGCAAGAAGAGCGAAGCAGGGGGTTTCACAATACCAGACCTCCAACTATACTACAGAGCAATAGTGACAAAAACAGCATGGTATTGGTACCAAAATAGGCAGGTAGATCAATGGTACAGAATAGAGGACACAGAGACAAACCCAAATAAGTACAGGTATTCCAAAGCCTCCTACAAAGGCGGCAATAGATTATGAAGTGTGTTCCTTCCTATTAGAGAATGAAGTTGGCTATTAATACTGGGTTTCCGCTTTCTCTACTATTTACTGTGTGATTTGAGAATGTCATTTAATTTCTTTTAGGTCTGAAAGTTCTGACATCAATCCATTACTTTCTGTAATATGTAGGAGGGTTCTTAATACACCACACAATTCTACAAGACAGAATCCTACTAAATAAGTGGAGAAGAGATCCTTAGTTTCAATTAAAGCAACAGAATATCTTATCAGTTTCCCAATTAAATATTTATGGAGTATTTGCCTGAGGAAAATTTTACATATTCCACAAACTCAAGAACCAAAAGTGTTTCAGAATCTAAAAGCATGACTATTTCAGAGAAAGATTTAAAAAGTACAAGCTTATAAAAATAATACACTATGTGAGGTGATAACATGTTGACTAGCTGGGGTGATCATTTCACAATGTATGTATATATATAAACATCATATTGTACACTTTGCACTTTTTAAGGCATAAATCACAGCTTAAACCTTATACTTAAGGCAAACAATTTTTATTTGTAAATCATACCTCAATAAAACCAGGGGCGGGGCAGCTATACCTCTATTCACTGCTATCTGCTGTTAAAATATCATGACTGGGTTTTGTTAGCCTATGTTTGTTCAATAGCCCCCAGAATACAAGGAGTAACAGGGTACTGTGTTTGACTGGATGGTCACTGGAGCTCTTGCCCTTACTACTTAGCTAAGATTAAAGTCAGGCTGTGACTCAAGATGATCACACCAATTTCCAGAATAGAGCTGAGTGCTTCCTCCACCAAGAGCAGCCGCAACACAAAACTAGTACATAGCTCTGAGCAAGATCACATGGAACATTAGTGGTGATGAAGGATTTTCAGTTAAGTATTTCTTGAAGTTTTAAGACAGAGAAATTACTCTCATACTTAAGAATTTAGAAATGGAAAATATCACTACAATATTTATAAGAGAAAACATTAAGCTCCCTCAAAAGGTAAACAGGAGAAAAATGTAAGCATAAAATTCACAAGAGACAAATACGACATAAAAATTGAAAAAAAAAAACAGTAGAAGATAGACATTAGCATATCTATATTCTTGGGCTGAAAAAAGTCTTAAAGGTGGTTATAAAATTGTAAAATATATGTATGGTGGAAAACACTGTAGACAAAACCAAAGACAATGAAATGAGAAAACTTTGCAATATATATAACAGATGGAAAGGACTAATGTTCTTAATATACTGCAAAAATGTGAATGCAAAAATTAACTGGTATTGTAATAGAAAAATGGGCAAAGAACTTGAACAGAATAACCATAAAGAAAAAATAGAATTAATATATATTGGTTAACAGCAAAAGTGAAGGAAACTATAATTCTTTTCAATCCTGGTGGGAGAATAAGTTAGTACAGTTATTCAAGAAAAATATTGTATTACCATTTAAAAGGACTTTAAACATGCCCCATTTAGATATAAAATTCATTTTAGAATTAAACTTCCTATCCAAGAGAAGTGATGAAATTTTGTCAGATATATGCACAAATTCATTGTGAGGCTGTATATATAATAATGGCTATGAAAACAACACATAAACAATAAAAAGTGAATAATTTACAGAAAAATATAAATTAGCAGAGAAATTAATATAACACTATAAAATGATAATAACAGTTGTATAGTTTAGCCATGAAAAGTGATTCACAATACATTCTTTGAAAAAGTTGGGAACACAACTTATCAATTACACATACAAACACGAATCAGACCCATAGTATGATCTTGGTATAATCTTTTCACAAAACAAAATTTATATATAGATAGATCACATGCATGTGTGTACACTGTCTTGAGAGTAAAAGCTGTTCAGCAATAGAAAAGTTATCTTCTTGAAATTGTAGGATGGAGGTAATTATGCTCTTCTTTATGAACTTCTGCATTTTAATTTTAAATATAATTTTATAATCATAATACAATTTTCACAGTAATCATCTCTAAGCACACTGCAGGTCATGGGATTAGATCTCGTTTCACCCTTTCATATATATATATATATTTTTGCTGCTCTTGTATTTGCATAGAGCATTCCTTTTTATATATTATTTAATTTATAACATTCATTGGCAAAAGCAGAGGCTATCATAAATTGAATAAAAAATGTCTTGAAGTCTAAGTCATTCATTGATTATTTTGAACTAGATGATAATTACTCTATTAAATTTATGTGGAAGAAAAACAAGTTTTAGTACCAAGAGACCCAGATTTCTATAATGGATGAGAAGATCATATTTAACTGGGTAGCGTTAGACTTCATCTCTTCAAACCTCATTTTTTTCTGTAAAATGAGGATAATATTTCCTGCATAGAATTTTTGTAATGATTTAAATAGAAATTTGATATAGAAGTATAATTATGATGATTTTAGTTCTTTTGGAAATATACCAAGAGTGAAATGGCTGGATCATATAGTAGGTCCATTCCTAGTCTTTTGAGGAATCTCTATGCTGCTTTCCATAGTGGGATTACTTATTTGCAGTTCCACTAATAATTTATAAATGCACCTTTTCCCCCACATCCTTGCCAGCATTTATTACTACTTGTTTTCTTAATGGCTGCCATTTTAACTGGAATGAGATGAAATATCAATGTAGTTTGGATTTGCATTTCCTTGATTGCTAAGGATGTTGAACAATTTTTATATATTTGTTGGCCATTTGCATTTCTTCCTTTGTGAAATGTTTGTTTAGTTCATTTGCCCACTTATTGAATATGTGTGTGTGTGTGTGTGTATAGCAAAAAAGAGTAGCTGGCAAATTTTCATGCTGGAAGCTCTCTCTTCATGCTCTTGCTTTGTTTGCTGTGCAGATGCTTTTAAATTTGAAATCATCCCACCTACTGATGCTTGGTTTTATTTCTTGAGCTTTAGGAGTCTTATTAAGGAAGTCAGTGACTGCACCAACATGTTGGAGAGTTGACCCTTTGTCTTCTTTTAGCAGTTTCAGCATTTCTGGTCTGATTCCTAGGTGTTTGATCCACTTTGAGTTGAAGAACTAAAATCAACATACTATCGTGATACATGCATATCACTGTTTATAGCAGCCCAATTCACAATAGCCAAGATGTGGAACCACCCTAGGGGTCCCTCAGTAGATTAATGGATTAAGAAAATGTGGTATATACACAATGGAGTTTTACTCAGTCATAAAGCAGAATGAAATCATGTCATTTGCTGGTAAATGTATGGAACTGGGAAACAGCATGCTGAGTGAAATAAGCCAGACTCACAAAGTCAAGGGTCAAAAGTTTTCTCTTAAATGTGGAATTCAGAGAGCAATATGGCATTAAAAAGGGGTGGGGGATTCTCATAAAAATACATGGGAGAACAGCAGAGTAGAGAAAGGGGAATGAGCGGGAGGGAGAAGAGATGGTAAAGGGGAGGAACAAATGAAGAAAATAAACCAAACTATTATGTCATGTGCATGGATGACCAATGCAATGAATCCCACTTTTATGTATAAAGCACCAGTTGTAAAAATAAATCACTTAAAAACAAAAAAAAGGAAAAAAAAATTACTACTTTCTAGGTTAGCAAAAATTAAGAGTGATAACAGGAATGTGGAGACAGGTTTTCTGAAAATGTGGAGAAAGATATACTTTCCTAGACTATAGTAGGAAATGCAATAAGGTACTTTAATTCATTAAAATAAAAAGCAGCTACTGTTTATAGTACATAATGATCAACCCTCCCCAACAAAGAAAAGAAGTACAACGTACCTTTTGCCATTAGAGATGGAATTACTTGTCAGTATAACTTCCTTAGAAAATAACAGCACAGTACAGAGGTTGTTTTTTGGATAGTTGAAATTTTTACACCTTTGTAAACTAAGTACTTCATATGTTCAGGTGCGGAATTTCCTTAGATCTTTTTTCTGCATTTTCTATTTTTTTTATTAAATTTTTTATTTTAGTTCATTGTACATAACTGGAGTACAACTATCATTTTTCTGGTTGTACACAAAGTAGAATCATACAATTTTCACATTTATACATATACATAGGGTATAGATGTTTGTCTCATTCTATTATCTTTCCTTCCCTGCCCCCTACCTGCATTTTCAAATGATTAGTCATCTAGGAATTGAGCATTGTCAGCTAAGTCATGTGGCTCTTCAGGGAACATCCATCCCAGGGGAAAGAGTTAGAGCTGTTTAGGGATAGACAGAATTAGCAAGCCATGGCACATTCACTTCATATTCTAATTCTGAGGAATTTGCAAAGGTTCCATTAATCTAGAAAGAGTTCTGACTAGGGACTTACCAAAATCTGTCAAGTGGAAGTGCTTTGCACATGAAAGTCCAATTCCTTCTTAATGCACTTCTGCGTCTTTATCTTCACTAATGTTTTCTAGAATGGTGAGGTCTTTTGCTTGAATATTAAACATATTCCTTTTATTTTCCAAAGAGGTTTGTTGTGGTTTAAAAGAGAAAATGCCCTACAAATGGATATTCAACTGGCCTCAAGCAACGTAAGACAATCTAACCCTAATTTTCATTCCAATGTGGACAAATCAATTAGGAGGTAGTAGAAATAATTGATATGTGACTTTTACGACATTCAGGGGAGGACTTTCAAGATGCTACGGAAGTCAAAGATGAGTGTGCAATGTAGTTAGCAGGGAGATACATATAATTAGAAAGAGCTCCCTTCCTTGATCATATCTAAAAGTCTTCTTTTCTTATTCTAACAGAAAAATTAAACAAAACTCTCTGATTCTAGGAGAAATTACATGACAAAAAGAGCTCTGTGGTTTCACCTGCACTCTGTAATTCTTGGTTATAAAAAGTCACAGTGTACGATGAGCACCTAAGGTGAAATCGTGAAGTTAATGTGTTACACACATAGTCTGAGAAAAGTAGCTTTCCTTTAGCTGCTCTACTTTGGGGGCTGTCAGATGCCCAACAGAGAAGATGCAAGTGCACGTAGGATGGCCATTCTATTTAGTCTGCAGAGCTCACAGCAAACATCTAGGAGAAATACCAGTGATGGTCCCACTATGATGTTGACAGTGAGTGAAAACAAGCTTTAAAAATCTACAAAACATATACCACAGCTTCTTTATCCATTTTTCTGTTGAAGGGCACCTAGGTTGGTTCTACCATCTAGCTATTGTGAATTGAGCTGCTATAAACATTGATGTGGCTGCATCACTGTAATATGCTAATTTTAAGTCCTTTGGGTATAAACCGAGGAGTGGGTCAAAAGGTGGGTCCATTCCAAGTTGTCTGAAGATTCTCCACACTGCTTTCAGAGTGGCTGCACCAATTTGCAACTCCCACCAGCAATGTAAAAGTGTGCCTTTCTCCCCACAGCCACGCCAGCTAATATGGAATTTGCAGATAAATTAATGGAACTGGAGAATATCGTGATAAGTGAAATAAGCCAATCCCCAAAAACCAAAGGCCAAATGTTTTCCCTGATAAGTGGATGATGATATATAATCAGGTAGGGGGGTAGGAGGTGAGAGAAGAATGGAGGAACTTTAGATTGCATAAAGAGAAATGAGAGGGGGAGGGAGAGGGGGTATGAAAAATGGAACGAGACAGACATCATTACCCTATGTACATGTATGATTACATGAACGGTATGAATGTACATCATGTACAACCATAGAAATGAAAAGTTGTACCCTATTTGTGTACAATGAATCAAAATGCAGTCTATAAAAATAAAAAATATAATAAAAAATAAAAAAACAATGCCAACAGTCCCTTCAAACAACTATCAAGTTAACTGTTATACTATATGTATATGAACTTGATAATCAGTTAATAATTTCATAAAGTTGAAATTCATGGGAAAATAGAAATTACCTTATTATGGAAAATTTCCTTTTACCTAAAGGAATATATGCTTATCAGATAATAATACTCAGAATTAAAAGAATGGGCAAGGGTACATCAAAGAGAGGTTTGATCACATTATTGTATTTTTATGAAGCAGCCAAAAGGGTTCTGGTTAAATCTGTTGACTTGCCAATATACTAGCAATTTTGGAAGTGAGGGGACCCTAATTTTCAAGCTGGAAATAAGAGTTGCCTGTATTTTTCTTAAATGTCTATATATTGAGTTTAAAAGTCCAATTTAAGTAATATTCTATGTTCAAAAAAATGTACATTACCATGGACAATTTTATAACATAGAGGGTTACCTGGTTAAATGGTTAGTTTAATAAGAAAAGAAATTCACTAAATGTGTGTTTTGTTTTTGTTTTTGTTTTTTTGGTTACTGGGGGGATTGAATTCAGGGGTACTCAACTATGAGCCACATCTCCAGCCCTATTTTGAGACAGGGTCTCAGCGCCTCAACATTGCTGAGACTGGCTTTGAACTCATGAACCTCCTGCCTCAGCCTCCCAAGCTGCTGGGATTAAAGGTGTGCACCATGGTGCCTGGTTAAATTTTTTAAAATGAAATATTTTTCTCAATATTTGTCACATACATCATCTCCTTACTCTAAGAAACCGAATTCCTAGAAGGCATCTTCTATCATGAAGTAGTTACCAAAGTCAGTAACTCTACACCCACTCTATTTTCTTTCTTTTTTCTTGAAAATAAGGTCAGACTGAATCACTAGAACGAATGGTTGATGAAGTTATTTTTCCCTCCAAATGCAAAGGAGCTGGTGTATTCCTTCCTTCCTACTTAATCATGGCAGTTGTGCTACAAGTGAACTTCTAGGTTCTTCTGTATCCTTCAGCTAACTCTCCATGCTGGGTAAATCTATAAAATTGTAAAATTATTTCAAATGCTTTTAAAGCAAAAAAATAGGTGAGGGAGCAGAATGAAGAAGGTTGTTTTGGATTTGAAAAATCATCTAATAGTTACACAATTAACTTTTAATGTCACTCCTTGGTAGAGGCTCATGAATAAATATGGAAATTCATATTGAAAGGAATGTAAATTTGCAAATGTTTTACATAATCTTAGCAAATGCTTTACCTAATATTTCCATAAAAGTATCAGAGTCAGCCTTCTCTTAACCCCAGCCCACCCACCATCATCCATGTCTATACCAAGGTGATGTGCCACAGGTAGGTAACCCAGAAAACAGATATTTAAATTTTAGCTTAGAGTTTTACCTTAATTTTTTATTTGTCTGAAATGTTCTACTGTAAATGTTGAAAACAATGACATAATAAAGAATGGATTCTTTCCATCTCTTATTGACAACATAAATTATCATTTAAGAAAAAATAAGGTAGTTTTTTAGTTTGTCCTATATATGAATTTTTTTAAAAAATGAAGTATCTTATTGAAATCTAAGTAGGCTCTTAGAAATATTTTGTTGCTATTTTGAAAGTATCTTTTAATTTTAACGCCAAGGGACAATTTGTAAACAACACAATGGCAAACAAGGTATTTATTACACAGTGATGTCTTGCACTTGACAGTGAAAACTACTTGTTTGACTTTTATTCTTAAATGGAATCCCATTGACTCTACTTTCCTGTACAATGCAAAATGATCTCAGAAATATTAATTTTAACCTTTTTACAGACATGATTGCAAAACTGGCAACAAAGAAGTGAGACAAAAATTAACAAAAGCAATTATTCCACCCAGGGATGACTTCCCTGCAACCCCCCCCACACACACACACTCCCCAGGGGTGGGAACATTTGGTAATGTCTAAGGACATTCTCTGTTTTCAGAATTGTGAGGGTGATGCTACTGGCACTAGAGAACAGGGACTAGACATACTATTAAACATTCTGTAACACAAAACAGTCTCCTACAGAAAATGAACTGTGCAGGCTAATGTAATGGTGGTGCTATTGGGAAACCCTGCAGTTGACTAAGAGTGGGTTTTGTCAGGATAATTTAACTATATATGTCATTTATTAGCCTCTGAATAGCAGGCCAGAAAGTTGAAAATTTGCAAGAATTTCACTCTGTAAAACCCCTTACAGATATTAGAGTGAATAAGCAGCTGGACTAGTAACTGTAACATTCTAAGTGAGATTTATAAATTGGTCAGGGTAACATACCATTTTTTTTTTACATAGGCATTTCTGAACAATGTTTCATTGCTTCATGAGAAGAGAATGTGGCACTTTACATTTAGTATTCCTAAGTAAGTAAAATCAACATGCTTCTCAATTATTTACATTCCAGGGCTTATGATTTCAAAACAAGTTTTACATCTTTTAAAAATATGTATTCAGAAAGTTATTTTGAAATTAAAACATGTAATGGATTGTTAAAATATTTATTTCTAGTAAAATTTCTTTTCTTCTTCAATATTTTAAAGGTTAATTGAAGCTAAGGCTATTTAGTACTGAAAGTAATATTAACAATGTGATTTTTAAAAATTTAATTAATGAAAACTATTTATTTAAAAAAGCAAATAAATCATATGTACCCAGTTTATGAATTTTTACAAATTTAACTCTTGTAATCAGATCCAGTCAAGTTACTGAATCCTGACTACATCTTAGAAGCTTTATTTCCTGTCTCTTCTAACTCTCCACCAAAAAAACAACAAAAACAAAACAAAACAAAATAACCATTTTCTGATTTCTTCTAATGTATGTCTTTGTTTTTAAGTTCCTTTTCCAAGTCACATAGATGGAATCTTATAATATGTGATCATTAGTCTTGGGCTCCTTTTCTCAACCTTTTATTTGTGAAATGGATCCTTATTGAAGCAGTTAGATTCACTGTTCTCTGGTTTTCCATTGTATGAACTATTGCACTTGATCTAGTCTATGCATCCTGTGCCTTTTAGTGAAAGTATCATGCATTTTAGGGTACTTAGTATTATAAATGGAATTGATGGCTCATGAAATAAACATGTTCTTAGCTTTACAGATATGGCCATACCATTTTTTGAAGTAATTCTGCCAAATTTTACTGCTGAGGGCTATAGAAGAATCCCCTTGCTCCCTATCTTTGCCTACAGCTGTTACTATTGTTTTTAATTTTCATTCACTCCAATGGATACACTGTGATAATCATGGTGGTTTAATGCATAGCTCCTGCATGACCTATATTGAACACTCTTTCATCTGTTGTTTAGATACTAGGTTTGTGTCTTAAGAAGTACCAACTAAAAGCTTTTCATTCTTTTATTTCTGTTGGTTATTCTGTTATTGATTTGTTAAAATTTCCTGATATATTCTGGATTTAAGTTTTTGTCAAACATGGGCATGTATGTTGAAAACACCTTCCTTCACTGTTTAACTTGTATCTTCACTCACTCAATAGTGTTTTTTTTTAATTTGTTCTAATTGGTTATACATGACAGCAGAATGAATTTCAACTCACTGTACACAAATGGAGCACATCTTCTCATTTCTCTGGCTGTACACGGTGCAGTCACACTATTGTATAAGCATACACGTACACAGGGTTATAATGTGTCTCATTCCACCATCCTTCCCACCCCATACCCCTTCCCCTCCCCTCACTCCTCTCTGCCCAATCCACAGTTCTTCCATTCTTCCTTAGCTCCCTACTCCCCACATTATAGATCAGCATCTACTTATCAGAGAAACATTTAGCCTTTGGTTTTTTAGGATTGGCTTATTTCGCTTAGCATGATATTCTCCAACTCCTTCCATTTGCCTGCAAATGCCATAGGTTCATTCTTCTTTAAGGCTAAGTAATACTCCACTGTGTATATATACCACATTTTTTTATCCATTCATCTGTTGAAGGACACCTAGGTGGGTCCATAGTTTAGTTATTATGAATTGAGCTGCCATAAACATTGATGTCGCTGTGTTGTTGTAGCATGCTGATTTTAGGTTCTTTGGGTATATACTGAGGAGTGGGATAGCTGGGTTAAATGGTAGTCCCACTCCAAGTGTTCTGAGGAATCTCCAAACTGCTTTCCAGAGTGGCACCAATTTGCAGTCCTAGCAGCAATGTATGAGTGTACCCCCACCAACACTTATTGTTGCTTGTATTCTTGATAATCGCCACGCTGACTGGAGAGAGATGAAATCTTAGAGTAGTTTTGATTTGCATTTCTCCAATTGCTAGAGATGTTGAACATTCTTTCACATATTTGTTGATTGATTGTATTTCTTCTGTGAAGTGTGTGTTCAGTTCCTCAGACAATTTATTGGTTGGGTGATTTGTTTTTTTTGGTGTTAAGTTTTTTGAGTTCTTTATACATCCTGGAGATTACTGCTCTATCTATATGGTAAAGATTTTCTCCCATTCTGTAGTTTCTCTCTTCACATTATTGTTTCCTTTGCTGAAAAGAAGCTTTTTAGTTTGAATCCATACCATACATTGATTCTTGATTTTATTTCTTATGCTTTAGGAGTCATGTTAAGGAAGTCAGATCCTAATCCTATGATGAAGATTTGGGTCTACTTTTTCTTCTACTAGGCACAGGGTTTCCGTCTAGTGCCTAGGTCCTTGATCTACTTTGGCTTGATTTTTGTGCAGGGTGAGAGAGAGGCGTCTAATTTCATTTTGTTATATGTGGATTTCCAATTTTCCCAGCACCACTTGTTGAAGATGCTGTCTTTTCTCCAATGTATGTTTTTGGGTTTTTGATGACCAAAGGTTCTTAATATTAATGGTGTCTGAATATTTACTTTATGACTTTTGGTATATTCTTTTAAAAATCTTCATCCCAAGGTAAATATTATCCTAAGTTATCTTCTAGGAGCCTTATAATTTTACTTTTCATATTTGAGCCAACTATGAACTTAGAACTGATTTTCTTAGTATAGTGGGAGGTAGGGTTCAAGGTCTTCTTTAATCTCATATCAAACTGGTTCACCATGATTTGATGAAAATTCCATCCTTGGGCCACAGCACTAAACTAGTCCCTTTGCTGTGAAACATGTGCTGAATCTTTCTGGACTTTTAAATTTCTTTCATCTACCTTTTTGTCTACCCTTAAGCCACTGCCACACTACAATATCTTTATAAGTAACCTTGATATTAAATATACTATTTGGTTTATA
Organism: Glaucomys volans; assembly: GCA_020662805.1. Taxonomy (NCBI): domain Eukaryota; kingdom Metazoa; phylum Chordata; class Mammalia; order Rodentia; family Sciuridae; genus Glaucomys; species Glaucomys volans. The sequence continues at coordinate 324,693 of JAJEJO010003208.1, read as the reverse complement.
CCTTGGTGCCTCAAGTCTTAATACTGATATACAAATTTTTGAAATTTTCTTTCCTTTTCTTCTATGACTAATCTCAGTTACGGCTTCAGGAAACAAAACAAAACAAAAACAAAAACAAATGTGAGGTACTTGTTGGCACTAAATAATATAAGATAATAAAAAATCCTAGCACCTTGTATATATGCTGGGTGGTAGAGAATAGTTACACCATAGTTTGTTAATATAGTAATAGTAGTAATAATAGTAAGTACATCGACAAAATTATATTAAAGAACATTCACTTAACTTTAATAATATTAAATGACATTAATAACAAGTTCAATTCTCTAGGTATAATTTATTATTAATTTTTAAAACCTATATTCCCTGTGAAATCTCAACTTTCTCAATCATGTGCACATGTTATTTAAAAATGACATCCTGCATACTCCAAAATACATTTCTAATACAATGTCTTGCTAAATTCTGTGTTTTCTAGGAGAGATTAGGTTTTGAAGGAACAAACCTATATGGGTAATATTAAGAACATGTGTTTGGGGCATAGATACACCTGCATTTGAATTTTAGCATCTCCACACACCGTGTGTGACTTTTGAGGTTCATTTCATCTGAAATATGAGGAAGAGCTATAACAATTAAATGAGCTACTATTAAATAAGTTATAGGAATAGCCCAGTACTTATTTATGATGTCTATTTGTAAAGTTCTTTTCCAGATTTATTTCTATTTTATTACTTTTTCCTTTTTGTGTGGTTAAGGTTGAGCCAAATTTATTAAATCAATCATTTTATATAGATGATATTTTCTCCTCTGTTTCTATTTACAAGAAAACATGTTCTTTGTCTTCTATTAATTTTATTTAATTATGTCCCTTTATACACAGGACCTAGAAATACCTATTTCTACTTGCTGCAAAGATTCATACAGAAGACAAGAAATATGCCAAACACTTGAGTCTTTTCTCAAACAGGTATAATGTGTTCAAAGACAAGGTAATTTCAAGAAATCATTGGACTCCTTATTTTTCCCTAAAGAGTCTTTGTGGGATCTAGAGACCTGGGTAATCAGGAGCCATTATGTCTATGAGGATCTAACAGAAAAAAAGAATAGAAAGAAAAAGACTAGCAGAGTGGAAATATACCAGAAATACATACCATGATTTCTCAAGAGAATAAATTGACAGAATCAAAAGCTTCAGAAACTGGAATTGGAGATCCTGATTTTTAGTGATTTCTGAAGTGGTTGCTACGTGGCCACTCTTCTTCAAAGTGCTGGGCTGATCCAAAAATTCAACAGCTTCCACCATTCCTGCCCCTGTCACATTTTGGTGAAGAATCACCTGGACCCAGAATTGAGACATTCCTAAGCAACCTATAGTCCTGAGGGCTTAGTGGCATGAACATCCCCTCCCCCCCCTTTTTTTTTTAATAAAAACAACAACAGTAAATACCAACCCATACATTTAAATACAATGAAAGCATTTTAGCCAAAAAGGAAGAGCCTGCTTTTCAACGGTTTACTGAGAGTATATTCAATGGTAGTTAAGATCAAAATAAGAGCTGTCATAAAACCTAACATAAAGGGTGATGGTGAGTGAGATTAGAAGCCCACCCACTCCTGAAGTTCATGCTTTAATTACTCTGTAGGAATTTAAGGTGATACCTATTTTTCTTTTGTCTGTTCTCATTTCCCATGCATCCTATGTCACTGTTCTTGAATCACAGCTGTAATTGTTTCCTTAATTCCTCTAAGGTCTCTCTTGAGATTCCATTAACTAATGTATAAAGTCCATAGACATTTTTTAAAAATGTGTTTAGTTGTCAATGTACCTTTATTTATTTTTATGTGGTGCTGAGAATTGAACCCAGTGCCTCACACAACCATCCTACCACTGAGCCACAATTCCAGTCCTAGAAGTCTTAATAAGTTTTTTAAAAGTGTGGATGATGATGATGATGATGATGATGATGATAATGATGTGATAACAATAACCCCAAGCTTGAATTTACCCATTGATAAAATGTAGATAATGAAATGTACCTTAAAGAGCTGGTGTTAAAATGTTTACAATGATATTTGTAAAGCACAAAAGAAGGCAGCTGGGTATGGTAGTGCACACCTGTAATCCCAGCTGCTCAGGAGGCTGAGGCAGGAGGATTGCGAGTTCAAAGCCAGCCTCAGCAAAATCTAGGCACTAAGCAACTCACTGAGAACCTGTATATAAATAAAACATAAAATAGTGCCGGGGATGTGGCTTAATGGGAAGTGCCCCTGAGTTCAATCCCTGGTACCAGGGGAAAAAAAAAAAAAAAAGAAGGAAGTACAATAGGCAGTCACCTGCCTCTAATAAAATATCCTAATTAAATGCCAAAGAAGGGAAATATTATGATTTTGTGACTTTTACTGAATGACTGCTATGTGCCAAGGAATGTTCTAGGCATGTTATTTGGAAACAAAGCCTCTTCTTTCTTGGAGTTTATAAGCTAGGCATTATATGTTTATTTTGAAAACTCAAAAAATTATCAGCTCCTTGAATTCATTCTTTCCAAGGAATTTGCAAATTAAGGCATACCTGGTTTGTATGTTGCAATTAATTACAGATGAATTTCTTGCTGCTTATGTGCTTCTGTGTCTAAAGGATTCCAGATTAGTTACTAAAGTGGCAGGGAGGGGAAAACTTGTTGCTATGAAACAATGTTGAGTAAAACAAAGTTGAATTATTTAACCAGAAGTACTTTGTCTAAAAACATAAAAGTTCCTTTTTGCTTTCTACTAACCCTTGAGCTATGACATTTCTCTGTAATTAAAACCCATTTAGTAATTTTTCTCAAAGTAACAAAAGTATAAACTCTACATATGATTTTCTCCATAAATTCATTTACTTATCTACTTATATTCTATTTTACTGGTTTTGGACCACAATTATACTCTGGTTCTGAAAGGAGTGTACATGCATGTGTGTGTGTGTGTGTGTGTGTGTGTGTGTGTAATGTGCAGAGGCAGCTGGAGTATGTTAGTATGTAGTAAATAAGCAAGCTGGAAAAACTGAAGATTGCCACTGTATCTAGTTCATCATTAAGCATTTTGAAAGTTTTTTCTTGTTTCGGATTTTGTTGTTGTTGTTTGGGGTAATGGGGCCCTTTGTCACTGAACTATATCCCCAGACCTTTGTTTACCCCTCTGGTAAGTATATTTTATTTTTCTAAGTTCTTTTAAGTTATACATAACATTAGGATACACTTTGACATAATCACAAAAGCATGGAATATAATTTGTTCTAATTCAGTTCCCAGTACTTCCCCATGTCCTCCCTCTCCCTTCTCTCTAATCTACCTTTTTCTAAATTATTTTTATTAGATTTTTTTTTTTTTTTTTTTTTTTTTTTTTTTTTAGACAGGATATCGCTAAGTTGTTGAGTCTGGTCTTGAACTTGCAATTTCCCTTGCCATTCCAAATCATGAGATTACAGGCACTGGGAATACAGGTGTGTGCCACCATGCCTGGTTTAGAAGGTTTTTGTTTGTTTTTGCTCCCCATGCCCATCAGTATCACTTAGGCAGCTTTGGGTAAAGCACCTACTTTGGGAAACCAGAGACACTCCCTCCTCAAGCCAGGTTCTCCTAACTCCCTACCTGCTTACTGCAGGAGCAGCTTCACTCAACCCTCTGTCCAGTGTCAAGGCTGCTTTATGGAAACACCATGCCACAATGCATTTCTTGATTTTGTGCTACTTCTAAGTTAACAATGACTTCTAACAATGACATCTAAGTTTGCAATGACATTAAAGTTAATAATGACTTCCTCTATGCAATTTACCTTTTATATTTTCAGCAGGTATATCCTTGCAAATAATGATATAGGTAGGGGGAGCATTAAGGAAGAAATAATTCCTTATTAAAAGATGAAATGTTTAAAAACTTGCTGATGGACTCTAGTAATAAGTATTTGCTGCAAACATCCTGGTACTAACAAATCATAATTTAGGTAAATAAATACTGGTTTGAGACTCAGTTCACCTTTTAAACACAGGCATACCTTACCTACTTCTCAGAAGTATGTCCATTCATATTAATGAAACATTCAATCAGTCTTCATAACCTGAAACTTATATTTGCTTATGGATAATGCAGTTGTGGCCAAATTTTATTCCAAGTTTAAAATATAACTTCTGAAGGAAAAAGTTAGAATTAAATATTTGCATTGTACAAGGCTGTGTATCAATAAGTAGAACTCTTGTTTAAAGTTTCACTACAGGAAACAATCTATTTAAAGAATATGAAAACTTTAAACATTTGACTCTCTTCTATTTCTGCATGCAATTAGGTTTGGGAGCCTACAGTAGGACTGCAGCATAAGCTAGCTTAGTTAATCTAATTCAGGTAGTCACATTCAATGTTATTACTAACGTTTGTTAGGAACATTTCTGTAGGGCAAGGGCACTCAACCAAAGTGGATTTCATTTTATGATACATGGAACTAATGTTCTTTACTTTTCCCCAAAAAAAGCAAGGGATCTAGTTAACTTCATTGAGAGAGAGAGAGAATATCTGAATATCTCTCCAGTGGAAAAGCAAGCCAATCATAATGATTCACTAATACAATTAATATTTATTGAATTTTTAAATGGAAGAAGTCCTGTGAGAGGTATAGAAAGAAATCAGAAATACTTCCTCAAGAGGGAGATGAGACATGTACAAAATACAAGCAGAGAGACAGTAGTAGGTACCACTAAGGAACAACAGTGAGGTTCTTTGGGATTTCTGAGGAAGGGCAATATTTCTGGCCATAGCAGTCAGGAAAGGCTCTTGAAGCAGCTCACTCGGGAGTTCTTTCTTCTAATACAACAGAGAACAGCTGTGTACAGATGAGAACCAGAGGTACATCACCAAACAAAGCCTTTTCATATAAATAACATGCCATTATTTTTTAACTGCTCTGAAAATATATAATTTTTTGATTTTTCAAAATGGGTATATAAAAACTTAGAAATTTTTATTTTAATTAGTTTCATGTTGATAATGGCTCTTTTCTGGGAGAAACTATAGGCAGGCTCCCCTGAGTTCATTTCTCCACTTGGCCTTTCTTTGGGGTTCTGTGTCCATCCATGAAGAATCCAGTTGCTGTAGTTTAGATGCTGAATGTTCCCTGAAGTCCCATGTGTCAAAGGTCTGGTCCCCAGTGTGGTGCTCTTGGGAAGGAGTGGGACTTTAAGAGAAGGGGGATCTCATAGGAGGTCTTCAGGTCATTTGGAGTGTGCCCTTAAAGGGGACTGGGACCCTGTCCCCCTCTTCACATTGTTTTGCTCCATGGCTCATGATGAGGTAAGTAGTTTCTGCCATGATGTGCTGCCTCACCACAGGCCCAAAAGTGATGGAGCCATTTGATCATAAAGTGGGAACCTCTAAAACTATGACTCCAAATAAACCTTTTTTCTTTATATGTTAACTACCTCAGGCTTTTTGTTACAGTAATGAAAACATAATACATCAGTTTCAGCAGGAATCCTAATTCAGTGTAGAGAGAATCTTCCCATCCTCGATATTTGACCACCTGGATATCTGCTCAAATTGCCAGAATTCCTCACCTGCACCCTGCCCTGCCAAGTGATATATGATCCTGCTGACCTGCCTTCAGCAAGAATCTAGTTAGGTGAGCTTATCAAAAGTTCCCCTGCTCCTGATGTCTCCTCTTAGCAATTTTCATCCACATCCAAACTGCTTCTTGACTAAAAATTCTCACTTGCTCTTACTATATCAGAGCTGAGCTCTCCCTTATAGCAATACTTCTGACACATACTGTAGTAGTCCTGAATAAAGTCTTCCTTACCATTTAAACAAGCATCAGAAATTGTAAAGACTGCTCACCATCAGTTCATGTATTGCTTGCCAGTTTATGCCAATCTTAATTCCACACCATCTCCACATGATCTCCCACACCCACTTTCAGTGGACAAACTTGCCTCATATTAAGAAAATAGGAGATTAAATAACAACTCACTTACACACACCCAACCTCCCAATTGCTCTTCCTCCTTTCAGAACAAATAATCAAATGCTTCTGCTCAACCTCTCTGACACCACTAACTGCACAGGCGCTGGGGTCATGTCTGTTCTTGCTGTTACAACACTTGACTCCTTCTATTATTACCCTCTTTTCAGCATTCTCTCTTCCTCCTCTCTGTGTCAAATACAGTATTCCTGTTGGCATGCAGACTTGCTCTTCTCACACATTTAAAAAAACAAATACCAGCATATGGAAAGAAAATACAGACCACCAGAAGGAAAACTCTGTGTAAGTCCATATCCTTATTGAACTACTGCCATTTTTTCAGCTCTCCTTTAGAGCTTAAATTTTTTGAAAGGATGGTCTATGCTTGCACCAGTCTCCATTTCCCAGCCCCTTGTCAGCCCCGTTCCCACTACTCCATTGAAAGTAGGTCCCCAAACTTCCATTTGAAGTCTTCTTTGAACCACCCCACTTTACCTCTATTCCACAGGCCACTGTGCTGTCATTATTCTATTAAAACCAGGTGCTCTTTCCTCCCTAAGAGCAGGTCCTTCTGCTATTCCCTCCCCCTTAGTGTCTATTGTTATCCACAATCTATGTGGACTTCTCCCATTCATGATCCCAAATTTGAGTTGTAAAGGTTCAGAAATATTTCCTCTATTTAAGTAGTAAAATAGAGGAACTATTTATTTCTGACCCTCCAAAAATGACTTGAAGACTGAAATGTGTATATCCAGCCCCAATTCTTCCTCAAAATTACAAGCCATTTTAAGATCTCATTCCTAACATCTGAAAACAGCATTTGTCAGCTTCCTAAGTCCATTTGTATCCAGTTTTCCCATCTATTTAAATCTTAATAATCAATTATTCAAGAGCCTGGAAAAGACCCCTCTTATCTCCTTTTCCCTTAATCCTAAATATAATTTATCAGCAAATCTCAATAATCTTACTTCTAAAATATGGCAAAGCTCCCTTCAGCTTTGGCCTGATTCAGTTGCTCTATGGATCCCTCCAATTCTCTCTCTACACAAGAAATCAGAGGATCCCTGATGGACGCTCATTGAATGATGCCACTCAGCAGTTTAATCTGAGCTGGTGGGTTACCAAATCTGCTTCCTTCCTTGGAATTATATTGTCCTGGCACTGCCTGGCTGGTGCCTCCCTTAAGATTCCAACTTAAATGCCAAATAATCACTATAACATTTCACCCCCTGTAACCAAATGTCCTGATTCACCTTGCTTCCATCATATCATTTCAGACATTGTAAATACTAGCTCATTTATTCTTTGACTTATTTCCTATTAATGACTCCCCTATGTGGCTGTGTTGCTGCCTACTACAGACTCACTCTCTTGTAGCACAGCTCCCATAAGGAATAAATGAAAGAAGGGTAAGTACAAGCAACTTTCTTTCATTTTTCATGTTATTAAGTAACTAAAGATAATACCTTCCTAAAAACCAAAGTAAAAGAGAAAAATACTTAAAGGTAATTTAACTCAAATTATACTGACATTGCCAAAAAACTAACTACATATGATGACATATTTATTTTCTTAAAGTATCTAAGGTTTCAACCTTAACAGCTAGGAAGCACTCACAGTTAATACCATATTTGATGGAAGACAATGCTTTCCCCTGTGGTAGGAAACAAGGCACAGATGTGTGCTTGGACAGTTTTGATCCTGCATGGAGACTATGGACAATGCAATTACGCAAATGAGTCAGTCAATTAGTGGCACTCAGAGAAAGAAATCAGTAAAACTGTATCTATGGACTACATGATCTTGTATATAGAAAATTTTAAGAAATTTACAAAAAAAAAAAAACCTTTTCTAGAACTGATGAGTTTAGCGAAGTCAGAAGGTATGAGATCAATATACAAAAACCAATTGCATTTCTACATACCAGCAATAAACAATCACAAACTGTAATCAAGAAAACTGTTCATAGCAATGTACAAAATAGTAAAAGACTTTGGAATCAATATATCTAAAGACATACAACACCTATGCAATGAAAACTATAAAAATTAACTTAGGGAAATTAAAGATCTAAACAAATAAATAGATCCATTCATGGATAGGAACACTCAATATTACTAAGTTGACATGTTCTCCCCAACCTGATATATGAATGAAATTCAGTCTCTATCAAAATCTCAACAAGAATTTGTAGAAATTTCAAGCAGATTCCAAAATATGTGCAAAGAACTCCGAACAGTTGAATTAATTTTGAAAAAGAGCAAAGTTGGAGGACTCATATCTGGTCTCAAACTTTTTCTAAAGTTATAGAAATCAGGACAATTTGAAATTAGCTTAAGGATAGACACACAGAACAGACTTAGAGAATGTAGAACATTCCCTTTCCCCTGAATCTTATGTTTGTGGTTGAAAGATTTTGGACTAAGGTACTGTTATGGCTTGGATGTGAGATGTCCCCCAAAAGTTCACTTGAGAGACAATGCAAGAAGGTTCAGAGGAGAAATGATTGGATTGTGAGAGTCTAAACCTAATCATGGATTAATCCCTGATGGAATTAACTGAGTGGTGACTAGAGGCAGGTGGGGTGAGGCTGGAGGGAGTGGTCCATTGGGGACGTGGCTATGGGATATATATTTTGTATTTGTAGAGTGTAGTCTGTCTCTCTCTGCTTCCTGATGATGCAAGCTACCTCCCTCTGCCACACTCTTCTGCCATGATGTTCTGCCTTACCTCGAGTCCCAGGAATGGAGCTGGCCTTCTAGGGACTAAGACCTCTGAAGCTGTGAGCCCTCAAATACACATTCCCTCCTCTACAATTGGGCTGGTCAGATCCTTTAGTCACATCAACAAAAAAGCTAAGACATGTACCAAGGCAAACAGGATGAGCAATGGATAGTTTATTGAACAGATGATGCTAGGAGAACTGGTTAATCATAAGCAAAAGCAAAAACAAGCAAGACAACAAAAATACACCTTTACTTCTCACTGTACTCAGAAACTAATCAAGACAGAGCAAATACTTCAAGGCAAGAGTTAAATCTATAAAACTAGAACAAAACGAAATTTCATCTTTATAAGCTTGGGCTAGGTAAAAATTTCTTAGATATGACATTAAAAGCACAATTTGGAACATGTATGATTACACAAATGGTGCAACTCTACTTTGTGTACAACCATAGAAACAACAGTTATACCCCATTTGTGTACAATGAATCAAATTTAAAAAAAGAGAAAAAAGCACAATTTGGAAAAGAAGGTGGACTTCATCAAATTTGAAGTTTTGTTCTTCAAAGAAACCAATTGAGAAAGGTAAAAGACAATCCAAAAAATGTAGGTAAAATGATTACAAATTGTATATGTGATAAAGAACTTATATTTAGAATATATAAAGAACTTTTCCAAATCAATAAAATGACAAACCCAAGTTCTGGAAAAAAAAGCACACAATATTTGAATGGCTATTTCACCAAAAATTATATCCAAATGGCTAATAGGCACACTAAAAGATGTTCAATATTATTGATCTGATCAGACACCTCACCAAAGGAGATAAACAGATGCAAATAAATAAATAAGAAATGTGATTTATTAGTAGGGAAACACTTATTAAAACCTTAGCAAGATACCACTTTTATCCAATCACTAGAATGGATAAAATGAAAAATACAATACTAAATGCTAGCAAGTATATGCAGTGATCAGTATTCCCATATTTTACATTGCTGTGACAATGTAAACATTTACAGCCACTTTTTGAAAAGCACTTGGGTATAAAGTTAAACATATGTTTACCAACAGTCTCACTCCAGGAATTTATTCAAGTGAAATGATCCCTTATGTTCACACAAAGAATTCACATAAATGTATTTATAGGAAGTTTATTTATAATAATGAAACATAAAAACATTTAATTGGGCAAATGGATAAAATATATTGGTACATTGATACAATGTAATACTATTCAGCAATAAAAAGGATCATAGTATTGATGAGCCTGATTCAAAATGCTATATAATGTATGGTTTTCTTTATACACCTTTTGGAACAGGCAATTCTATAGGGAGAATAACTGAGAAATGGTTGCTACATGCTGGAGGTAGAGAAAAAGGTAAGTAGGACAAAGGGATTTTTTGTGGGGGAAAGGGCAGTGATTGAAATGTTCTGTATCTTGATTGCGATGGTGGTTATACAATTATGTGCATTTTGTCAAAAATCACTGTAAAGGGTAAATCTTACCATGTGGAATTACACTTCAATTAGAAAAAAAGTGGACCCCGAATATAACTAAATTGAAATACATATAAACTGAGAGTTAAATGAAAGTTAAAATTTCATCTAAAAATTTAAACTAATACAAACTAGGAGGAAAATTTAAAGGTAAAACATAACTTTAACATTATCAATTTTTTCTGCAATATATAGAATTTAGAGAAAAGGAATGATTTATCTTTTTTCCTACAAATAAACTGCTTGGAACATAAGAGTTTATGAAATTTCTCTTTTTCTCTTTTCAAATGGTAAGATCTCATCTTCTACATTGGTCTCTGAGTTGGAAGCAATATTGTACTATGTTGAAGTTCTTGAAAATCAGAAACCTGGGGTCAATTTGGACTTTGCTTTTAATTACTAGCTAAGCAACTTTGGACAGCTACTAAAATTTTCTGGGTTTCAGTTTCTCCATTAATAAGATAATGATGTTAATATCTATTTCAATATCCATTCTATTGTTTTTTATAGATACATGCAATGTGTAATTAATGTAAGATTGAATAAGAAAGTAACCAACTACTTCAAGTTTAAAAGAATCTACATGGTAGTGTGCTATATAATTATTTGTAATTTTAGCAAATATTAAAAATAAAAGCACATTCAATGGTTATTTAAATAAATAAATTAGTTACAAAAAACTAGCACTTATACTGAGTCTGATTCACTAGGAGTTCAGGAAATAGGAGGCACTATAACATTTTTTATGATAAACAACCCAAATTTAGTCATATAAGAAAAATAGACAAGAATTTCTAAAATAAATAATGCTCATATTTTATAACCCAAAGTTAACTTTTATGGACTATCCAAGCCAAATATGAGTTCAGCATTGACTGCATTTTTTTTCTTTTTAATGAGTAAAAGAAATTTATAGACTTTAAGAAAATAGTAGAATTAGAAAAAGTTAAGTGAGAGAAAATTAAAGGAGTTTAAAAGTTATTTGAAAAGAAGATGTTTAGAACAAGTATGTGTGTTCATTTATGTTTACGTGCATATTCATTGCATATTACACAGTTACACCCAGAGGTTAGGATTTAATTCATGAAATAACTGTGGAGAAATGACCACCCGACTTCTAGGCAAGTGGCTTTACAATACTGAATTTAAGAACAAATTTGAACACTATTGTAAATTTATGACTTTGTAAGAAAGAAGAAATTTAATAAGTCTGATCTAAAAAGTTTTATGTTTGTGGGGTTTTGCTATTTATTTATTTATTAGTTTAAATGGCTGGCAAAGGAAGGATTTATGATTTTGCTGAAGATCGCATCTATAGCTGCTGAAGGGATCAGTTCTTAATATCTATTTCTTTTCTTTCTTTCTTCAGTTGTTTCCCTGACTGTCAACTTTTTATTTTTATTGGGCTTACAAGGTTAACTAACTGATTTTATTATTTATTTGGCTAACCTTGTAAACCTGATTTTACCCACTTACATTTGAAATTTCTAATATATTTTATCATTTTCATATTGCTATTTTTTCATTTAGCACTTCCTTCTTTATTTCCTCCTCCCCCTCCCCTTCTTCTTCCCCCTCCCCCCTCCTCCTTATTATTATTATCAGAAGGCATCTATTCTGAGTGGATTCCTGTCATATCATTTCGCTGTTCTTAATTTATTGGAAACCCCTTATCCATGCTATATACTGTTCTTTCTTCAAGCTCTTTTCTGTATCACTTTCTAACTGTAAAATGATCTAAATACAACTTTAAAGTTTATATAAAGTGTTCTGGTCAAAATGTTCAGAAGCCCATGTTCAGGAGCTTGGTTCTATTATAATTCCCCAAAAGCCATCTTTCAGGTATAAATGAAAACTTATTTTCAGATAGCTATATGACTTCAGATATTTCTTGAAGCATTCATTCTCTTTTACCCAGCTCTTTTATATAGCACTTTTATCAACACCATTAGGGTCAAATAGGAAACTAGTTTGCTTCTTCTTGTTTTACCAAGGCAAGGTGATTAATTGTGTCACTAGGAATATAGCTCAGGGGTAGAGTACACAAGGCCTGGGCTTCATCCCAGCACCACTAAATAAACAAATAAATAAAACAATTTGTGTAGATACATGCAAAATGCAATAAATAAAAAATTGAAAGTATTAATTATTCAGTAGAGGGCAAATTAGTTTTACTTGTGATTATAAAAAGATAGCCTTCTGACTCATAGGTCTTTGAAACAGTTCTATTCTTTTCACATATTAAACAGGAAAGAAAAGAAAAAGAAACAAGATATATATATATGTGTGTGTGTATATATATATATGTGTGTGTATATATATGTGTGTGTGTGTGTATATATATATATATATATATATATATATATATATATATAATCACTCCATCTATCTTTTCTCATTTCAGCACTGGGTGTTTTGGACAGAGGCTCCTAGAGGAACTCTTCCCAGAAATTACATGTCTACTTCGTCCTATTTGGGTGCACAGGAAGAGTTCAGTGTAGCAGGAAACAGTGAGACACAAAATTTAATAGTTCACAAATGCAAGCTTCTGAACATGGGCTTCTGAACATTTTGACCAGAACACTACAAGGTCTATGCTAGGACTGCAAGTGTGAGTAAAAACTAGGGTGAGAAACATTATGCCTACTGCTTGAAAGAGATGTTTGCCATTGAGGTCAAGTTCAAAATTATCCTCTGAAAAAATTGTGAAACTGTTTGAATGAGGCATGCAAAATTCTTTTGTATAATCTTTTGAATTTCATGTAAACTGTGACATACATAGCCTTCCATAATATCAAAAAAAGCAAAGGCTTTGATTTTACCTTAATTTACCTTAATTGAGACAGAAGTAACTGTTCATGAAAAAATGGATTTATAAACATTTTTTTTGAAAAAGTGCTACCTCCACCATGGAGTATGGAGATACCTGCTTTATTCTCTAAGAAGAGAATTTTATAAGGACATTGGGCCTGAAAAGTATTCCCTGAATAAAAAGAAAAGTGGAAATAATGTGCACTAAAATCATTAACCCAAAATTAAAAGTATGCATGGTTTTGGACAATGACAGCTTTGAATTTGTTAAAGTTTACCCATTTTTCAGGCAAACTTTCATAATGCTGAAGTGACCATTTTTGTATAAATATCTCTTTGGTTAATTTTTGCAGTGTTTTCTCCAGAGTAACTTTAAGTAACTACCAGTCTATGCACCCAAATATAATAGTCGAGAGACCAGATTTTAGACCTAGTCTAAGAATTTTATTCACCTGCATTAATCTCAGCAGTGGGACTTAAGAATATTAAGTCTCTGTGCTCTATTCATTCTACTATAAAGAAAATATAAAATGTGCACCTACCTCATGATTTCTTAGCATGATAAAAAGAGATGTTTTTTTTAATGAAATTCAGTATAATGCTTAGTTCACATAATGAAGTATTAAGCCATGTTTCCTAAAATGCTAAGAGAATTATGAAGTTGGGATTCGTACACAAGGAATGAAAGACTCTTAGACATAAACATTCACTTTAAGGAGAGGATCTCATAGTAATTTTTAAAGAATTTGTTCTTTTGTAAAATTGTAAATATTTCATAATTGCCTCAATGTTTTTCATATTCCTAAATAACGTACTGTTCACCAAAATAAAAAAAAAACATTCTTAGCTAAACACAGAGATAGACGATAACTATAAACTAAATATTTATTAATAAGCTGGGCAGTGAAACATAACTCATTTGTTTTTAGGGATACATTTTAAAATAATTATTTTTCTAGTACAACAAATGATAACAATTTTTAAGTATTCTTAAGCAAGATCTCTAATGCATAAGTACATGAATTTCAAATAGTTATACAAAACCTGCACTATTTGTAAACCTGAGTGGTAACATTAATTAAAAGACCACCCACTTTGCACATGAACTAAAATACATTCTAAAGACAAATGTAAACCAACACTGAAAAAGAAAATGTAAACTATAATGACCAATAGTTAATTGAAGTAGAAGGGATATAAAAGAAAATTTTTTGAATATATTGTGAAAAATATTCTATGCTTCCTAATTTAAGAGAGAAATGTTAAATTTTATATGTTTCCTATATCACTAAGAGATAAATCTAGAATTTATTCAATAAATATTTTATGTGTTTAATGCTCATACAGTTCATGTGATATTCATGACCAAGTATTATTTGAACAGGAAAAGTAACTTTCTTCATTTGATTAAAAAAAAAAGTCCCTACATAACAACATAAACTCAGGTTTTGAAAAGAATAATCACATACCTTTCATATGGTAACTTTTTTCCCAATAAAATCTTCCATTCTTCATAACTTGTTAATATATTTTATTCCTTCTTGACTATTTATAAATAATTAATGACTTCAAATCACATTATATATGTCTATAACATTTGTTTTAATATATATTCATATACCTTAGAAGCTGCAACAGCAGAAAGCAGATGAGCAAAATATCTTTTCTAAATTTTAATTTACTTTGATTCATTGTAGAGCAAAATATTTTTTTCCTAACTTGTTTATTTTTTGGCACTGGGGATTTAACCCAGGGCCTCCTGCATACTAGGCAAGTGCTCACCCCTGAGCTACAACTCCAGTCCCTTTTATTTAAAGACGTGGTCTCAGTCAAGTTACTGGCCTACCTCAAATCTGGGATCCTCTGGTCTTGGCCTCCAGAGTAGTTGGGATTAGAAGTAAGCAACACTGTACCCAGTCTTGTTTTGCTAACTCAAAGTTAGAGAGATACTGAGCCATATTCCTTGCTGGATGAATAATAATTGGTTGGTTATGATGATGACAATAATAAATTGAGCAAATTCTACTTAACGTCCACTTGAAAGAATGAGATGCTATCCTGGGCGAAAGAACTTAAAAATGGCTTGAAATTATTAGAGGAAGGTTTTGAAATCTTTTAAGAAATAAGACAAAATAGTAATGGGTTGATGCCTATAATGTCAGGCTAACATGAGGTTTTGTTATATAATTTGGGCAATTTGTAATGGATGAGTAGCCCAGAAGAAATTTTGCACGGTCTGCTCTGAGCCTAAGAACCTCAAGTAAGTAGCTAAAATTAAACTCACAAGAGTTTAAAGTCACTTTGTGGATCACCTTTTAAAACAAACCATACCACATGTAAATTATGTGGTGACCTGGCAGTTTCCAAACTGGTTTATAGCACTTAACCATTTATTTATAGTTTGATGATGGTAAGGCTAGTCCTGGAAGCAGGCAGTCTTCAGCCTACTTAATTTAGAGCAGGGTAATATAAGTGAGCCCTAGGGCTTCTCTGCTAAGCCATTTGGGAGTTTTGTAACCAGAGGCTATGAAGAAAGGCTGGGAACATGTCCACAGCAGAAGTTTGAAATTGTTTGACAACACGAAATAAAACAAAATCTCATTATTTTATAGTTATATAGGCACTCTGATCAAAACTAGCCTTCCCTAATAACTGGAACACTAATTTATTACCCTTGGCTCCAAATGACTGATCATTTATGTATTTGGCATCACTTAGATTTTTCAGAAGGAAAAACTGCCACAGATCATGAAACATTTTTAAAAGTAAATATTCCAAAACTGTATTAAGCAAAGACAAATCTATTGGCCCCAAGTTCAGGTATTTTTTTTTCACTGCATCTTAAATAGCTATTTATATACTGTAGGACCTCACTGAACACTTACTGACTGAAATGAATAATTCAATGATCAAGGAATGAATAACAAGTACTCAACAAAACTTGCTTTTATAAAGTTATTAATCCATTAATTAATGAGGTTGATAAGAACTCTAAATTTGAGAGAGAGAGATAAAAAAACCTAAAGGATATTTGGGTTTATATTCTTAGTTTATCAATGTCATTGTCCAATGTTTTATGTATTGTGTCATTTTGCCACATAGAATAGTTCAGGTACTTAGTTTTAAGCCAAGAGCTCCATTTTGATTGTTTATCTTTCTGTAAAATAATTATCTTCTAATACATTGGAAAGTTACACAACACAAGGAAAGCTGTTTGTTCTACATAAATCCTAACATTGCAACAAGAAAAAAAATGCTTGTGCTAATTCCAGCTGATTTAATTGTTGGAATAATGACTTGGTTTATGTAAATCACTTTAGTGCCCAGGGCAGTGCCAGCTGGACAATCAACATTGATGAAGATTGTACTGGGACACTCCAAAGGCACATTAAAACTTGAGAAATCCGGGCCAGAGCTTCCACTTTGGGGCTTGATTTATTTGCTATGGTTATCTTTAGTATCATAGCAATTGGAAAACTGCCAAACAGCTACTAAATTATGCAGTGTATGTGATGCCTTAAGACCTCTACTTCTAATGGTAAACTGATAGATTACACAGTGTCCAATATAATCTAAAATATATTATGCTGTGGGTAATAAAAAAAGATAAAGGGTAACCTTCACTTGAAAAATCACTTAATCCATATTGTAAATTCAAATGTTTCCTGCAACTGTTACCAATTGCATTGTTCATTAGGAAAAAAAATCTGGACTGCAACCAAGATTTACATAAGGGAAAGGAAATGTGAATTAGAGAGACCCACACTATACAATGTCTTGGCAGTTACCATCTTTAGGAAGAAAAACTATAAATAATACTGTATTAAATGAATTCTCTTATTTAATAGATTCTTCTCTATTATATGCTGACATAAGTGCACAATTTAGGAGGAAGATCATGAGTTTGGGATTACCTAAATCTTGATTCAAACCCTCATTCTTCTGCTTTTTATTTACCTTCAAGTAATTATTAATAAACATTCTGAGTTGCAGCTTTATTATACCTAAATGACTCATAATAGGAATCTTTAGGGCTATTATGAAGATTAAAATGCTCAATAAGTTTCATGATGGAATATTACCATCTTTCACTACCACTAAGTTTTAAGCTGGAAAATTTTAAATATCAACTCTATTCTTGATTAATTGTGTTCAAATCTGTCCATGACTGGCAGCATGAGTCTTGCCTATAATGATATGAAATGCCAAACATTAAGTTTATTCCAACAAAAAATTATTTGGCAAGAATTGAGCCAGGGGCTGGAGAAAGCAAGGGGATTACGTGCCCTAATCTGAGAGAGTAGTGATGCTCACATTAAGGAAATACTACAATGACAAGCAACTGAGTCAGTTAACTACAAAGGGAACTCACGTTCATGTGAGTTTTGGATCAAGAGGCCAAAAAGAAGCAGATATTGAAAGTTAGATATACTCAACAAAATAATGCCCACCCAGGGAAGTGAGAAGCTGAAGAACAGACAGAAGTCCAAAGTAGACACAGGCACCACCCCTGTTGATTACTGCTGGCAATATTCTCCACACATTTCCAAACTCATGGTATCCTTGGGAAAGCCATTTTGTAGATAACAGAAACTAGTTTTCAGAAGATGTGTTTTCAAATTATTAAAATAATAATGGTGAAAATATTTGGGTCCAGGAAATATTTAATAAAGTGTGTGTATATGTTTGATATGCCCTGATTATTAATAAAAATTGAAATGTCCAATGAAAATCATATGATGGAATTGTAAAATAAGGGTAAATGATTAAAAGTCTTATAATGACAATAGATTAAAAGACTGGATATATTGTGAACAATTATGTAGTAATTATGCATATAAATAATACATAACATAAAATAATATAAATTATAATATATAAAATATAACAAATATGAATTATGTAACATATATTAAAATAATATTATAGGTAGATTTCTATATATATGCCTGATGCACCACATTGTAAATATTTAGCTTAAATCTCTCTAGCAACAATTAAACAATTTATATTTTTATGCTTTTATTCATATGAATGATGAATGTGTATAGGCCTTTAATAATAGATATTATTCAGTGATTTTTAAAATATTTATTCTGCATGCCAAATACATATCACTTTTCTAAGTTCTTCATCACACCCCAGCAATGCAAATGTAAAGCAAATACAGTTTTTGACTTATGACCCTCAATGTCCAATCTATATTTAAATTTACCTATACTCAAGTTCATACCAATTTACCAAAATTTTGATTTCTAAAATTTCTGGGCACCATTCAGAAAAGAAAATACAGCCACAGTTCCAAGAAACCTTTGTTCTGCAGTTGTTCTTATTTTAACTTCTGGTGCAAGGCATTGACCCAAGGCCTGTGCATGCTAAGTTATGTACCTGGCTTATCATTGTATTTGAAAAGATTAGTTATCTATTCTCAAATTCATTACCCGATCAAAACTTTTCAAGCTTACTATATTAGTCAAATTTGAGTTTAATAAAAATCCCATTGTAAGAATGAAATGTCACTTGGTGTTGAAAATGTTTGACAGGGATGAATCCGAAGCACTCATTCCTGTGAGACTATTCATTCTTTTAGGTTATGAAGCTACAGGTTATATAATCATTTCCCAAACTCAATTGTACAATACCAGCTTCTACTGTAAGAACATAATTTATTATAATTGGACCTGTAATGAAATTTTGAATTAGAATATACAGAATGCTCCAAACATCTAGAGAATACAGGAGAGCATGTACAAAATTTAAGAAGAAATACCCTATATTCTTAGAAACCCTACAGTTTCTAGTGCTAACATGTCCTTATGAAATATCAAGGCTCTTTTCTGAATGAGAAAAATAACTCTCCCTTCCCTTACAACTCAGGGTCCCAGTGTGAGGCAGTGTAATAGCCCTGAAGGGACAATGTTCAGGAAGACAATGCCTCTTCCTTCAGGGTCTTAAGGTCCCATATGGTGATTAGCAGCAGAGATTTCACCATCTCTAGCCTAGTCCTTTAGAAATGTTAATATAACAATAATAAAGTCATTGATGGAGCAGAGAATACCAACAAATAAGTGTCATATGATAGTTCTTAATATTTATTGTTCTTGATCAGAATCTGTTAGTTTTTAAGAAATACATTATTACTTCTACTATAATACTTTAAGCTAGATAATATTAACCTTTTTTATGGAAAATGAAACTGAAACTTAGAGAGAGGTTAAATAACTTAAAAAGGATAGGCATCTAGTCAGCAAGGAAGATTTAAACCCATGTTCCTATGACTTGCACTAGATTTCAGAGCCTGGGCTATTAGTGCCATATTGCACTATTCTATACTAATTCTCAAAAGTCCTAACTTTTACAATTTTATAATTCCTAGCCGTAGTGCAGCCTGGATGCCAGATTTACTCTTTCTGTCTGAACTAGAAACTTCTAACAACTAGCTTCCCACTGATCCATATAAACAGGAGATTAAGTGCTAGTAATGCTAAAGAAGGTTGTAATGATGGAGAGTACTGAATCTAACACCAGTCACTTATCCTTACAGATTTCTGAATGTCAACACTTTCTTGAATCCTTTAGGAAGTTTTATCAGTTCTGTTAGGAGTCATTCAGTTGCCGATGACTTGTCTGAACATCCACTACTGCCACTCTCACTCTACCAATGAAGCTAAAACTTTTGGTAAACACACACACACACACACACACACACACACACACACACACAGAATTGTTGTTTAAGAAATATGTAAATTCTCAGGTCTATTTCCTATAGATCTGGTCTATTAGTTCTTGGTCATTTGACAACCCTGTATTCCATGTGGGCTGCATCTCTGGACCACTCATTGAACAGCATTCCATGTACAGTGTGTTCTGCCTGAACCTGCCAAAATTGTGGGTTTATCTGCTGCTCCACTGCTGGCCTATCTAGTTCCAGGAATGACCATGTTAGACTATGTCCCCAAATAAAGTGGCAAACATCCTGGCTTACCAAGAGTTCATGGGGTACTTACAAGTCCTGGGGGTACTTATGAGTTCATCCTAAGCCAAAACTCTGATATACTGCAGCCTGCTTGGGTCTGTTGTGGGCAGATGGCAGATGTGGAACTGTGTGTGTCCAATTGCAATTGTCACTTTTGCGAACAAAAGGGAATGCTGCAGATGAGGATAACAGGAACTGTATGAACACTGAAAGACTGCTTTTATAAAACATTGTTAACAGCACTAAAGACACACAGAATGGAAAAAATAAACCTAAAAGAAATTATCTTTTTATAAACAGATATTGTGTGCTGACCTCTGTCAGTTCTTTACAGGGCACAGCCAGAACCAGTGTACGAAAAGAGAATTTTGGTTCATTATAAGAAATAGTTTTCTAAGATCTAGGGCTTCCCAATAATGTAATGTAAAGATATGAAGTCAACATCAAACAGAGGCCAGGTAACATATGGGAGATGATAAGGAAAACGTCACCTGGGATGGTATAGAAAACATTAAGACCCAAAGATAATACCATAAGACACTATTTATTGGTAACTAGTAGTTTTGAGCATTTTTATAAATAAGGCAAGTAGGGTGTCCCTTTGGCTCACAAAAATATCTTACCCCCACCCCGACTCAATCTGTGCTACCCTTGTGCTCTCTGTCCCCATAGGATTAATCCAGGGGTAGAGGAAACTGACCCAGGCTAGGCCAGTAATAACCACTGTCATAGGAATTTTGAACCTTTAAAGAAAATCACAGAAGTGGGTGGTCTCCGGAACTAAACTAAACCTGAATACAAATATATAAGAGAGAGAGAGAGAGAGAGAGAGAGAGAGAGAGAGAGAGAGAGAGAGAGAGAAAAGAAAGTTTTACTGCTAAGGTCCAGGGACAGCCAGGAACTTGCCAGATCTGTGGTTATGGAGTTTTACTGCATCATCTGCACTATAACCACATCAATTTCTAAGGAAAAATAATCCCTTATGATATACTTTTGAAAACTTCTCATTCCTCCTTATCATTTTTATATTGACTTATTTTCTCCCTTGGTGACTGTTTTGGAAAGCTGTAAAAGTTAGCATATATTTGATAAAACTGAAAACCATATGGCCTTTTGTTGGTTGACAACTGTGATTTCCAGCATGGGTAAAACAGCCATGAGGAAGTTGGTTCTAATATTAAAATTCACAATAGCACCTAAGCAACACTACACCACTACTAAAACTCTGAGCAATCGCAAAAATCATCAAAGGTCATCACGCATCAGTTGTTCATATAAAGCCACTAAAGTAAGGCAGATGCCAGATGTTGATAACATTTATTTGCTGAATTGATTAACCAGATGCAGAAATTGACTTAGTGCTTGAGTGCCTAGGTGACAAAGTGATACACCCTTTAAGAATATGCAGATATAGAGATAAATAGCACCGCTTCCCTGCGCACAGTACGGCGACAATCCATACTGAATTAGTGGTATGCTTCTGCTTCCTGTTTCCCACTTACATAATTCAAAGCTTTGACATAATGAAAATATATCAGGAGATCGTGTCCTGTTACACCATCCATAAGATTTAACAGTGTGGTTATGTAAGCATTGAAAATAGAAGCACAGAGAAAGGAGATGCACTTTAAGACTAATCAAGATGGATACAAATTGACACTCCAAACTCAAAGTGTTCCTCGTTAGGAGGGCTATGTATTAAAATAAATTCATTTGAATTATTTATACATAAATGATGATGCCAATGTTAGTTTGAACTTACTAATGGTAAGATAAAGGCAGAAATAAATTATGTAAAATTCATTTTTTTTTAATTTTAAATTTTAAAAATACCACAATCAGACTGCATTCAAGATCTGTAACAAATTTGACTGCAAACCCTGGGCAGAAGCAAAGACTGCACTCTCTAAGTACACCATATAGTTAATTCAAGTCGGGCTTCATTAAGTACTTGTAAGGAGGGAGGATAAAACAAGGGTCAGAAGCAAGGAAAAAGCTAGGGCTAAGCAATAATTACTTTGCTTAGATAAATCTTGAGTTTAAACTAATATTTTTAAGATTATTTAAAATTTACTTATTAAAACATATAAAGTTTAATGTTTTAATATATTAAAATAATTCCTTTAGAATGGGCAAGAACTTCCAAAATATGTACTGAGGTATTTAAAGTGTTTATCAAAACTCCTGGAAAACTCAGGCTATAACAAGACTGCACATGATTCCACTATATGGACCGCAAATGCCTATTATTACATGATAACATAATTAAAATCTGATTTAAAATAAGAGAAAAATTTTCTGTGATTTAGAAACAATTTATAGATAAGTGTTGCATATGAAGAACAATGACCATAACAAAGAGCAAAGCAAACCAACACAGAGCAACATAGAGCTTGCCTCTGGAATGAAGACTGAATCCAAATCTGAGGTTTGCAGGGTCATATGCAATAAAATCTATTATACTTGCAGCTATTATTTAACCTCATTAAGTCTCAGTTTCTTCAACCGTGAAATGAAAACAATAATATCCATATCACTGGGCGGTTTGTGAAAAATACATAAAAAAGTAATTAGTGTCTGGGCATTTGGGTACTAGGCAAATGGCATAAGTACAGAGGAAGGAAGGAAGGTTGGCCGCATGATTCAGCATTCATAAAGGAATATAATGGGCATAAAACTGCACTCATTTCAAAATAAATCTTCCAGGAAAATAACTGGCCACAATAAGTCCTTAAATCTGAAAGCAGACAGAGAAGCTCTGTGAACCCTATTCATATATGTTAACCACAAACCTTTGCTAAAAATCTTTAGCACACTTAAATGATATGAACCTTAAATACAAATTTCTGAACATAATTACATATTTGTGGACATATCCTACCAGAAAATAAAGATGCTCATACACTTTTTAAAAATTATTTTTAAAACTAGTTTGAAGGACAATTGAATGAGAGTTTAAAATTTTAGAAACGGAAGACAGGAGGAATCATGTTGGAAAAAAAATAGGCTCTGATCAAGAAAATCACAAAAGTAAAAATTAATCTAAATAATTGGACTACATTTCGCTATGTAAGAAAACAAAAAGTCATACTATTCTTAAAAAAATACTTTTGATGCAAAGCAATAATGTAACGATCCTAATCTGAAATTGTGGATGATGGAAAAGACTTAGAGTGGATGAAAGGAGAAATTAGAAGCTGACTGCAGACATGGTCTCAAAAGGGGAAGACATAAAGATGGTAAGTCAGTTGGTCTGACACTAGGGAAAAATATAGGAGAATGGATGCAATGGAAACCTTGAAAATACTCTGCTCCAGTCCCCACATTGACAATTAAAAGCTTGAAAACATAGAAGTTAAAGAGAAGAATAACCCAACTGTTAATTTTTTTAAATACCTTTGGATCAGTCTCTTGTGTGATTTTTCCCCTACAGTAATAATGTAAAATAGTAGCTCAAGCAAAAACAAACTAGAATTCTTACCCAACTGACCTACCATATATCCATAATGCACATATTACTTATCTTTCAAAAACAAATTTAAAGAGCTCATCTTTTTAAAAAGATTTCTTTTAGCTCCACATTACATTATTAAAAATCATAGTATAAATACTTATGAAAAGGTATGGCAAAATGTAATATTAAAAGAAACTAGATCAGCAAATAATGTATAATTAATGGGAAGTTGGAAAAAAAGATTTTGATTTCTGAAATTAAATATTCAGTTTTGAAAAAATAAAAAACAAAATAAATATTGAACACTTTAAATTAATCCTCACACAAAAACTAAAAGTAGGAGCAGAAAGATCAGTAGAGAAGAGGGATGGGAATAGGGAGAGGAAGGAGGGAAGAGAAAGGGGAAGTACTGGGGAACTGAATTAGAGGAAATTTGCTTTTAAAATTATGTCAAAATGAGTCCTAATGTTATATAAATAGCTCAAAAGAAACAATAAAAAAGGATTTTATAAAAAAAATTAATCCTTACAGGAAGTCATTATAACACTGGGTACATACATTAGTCTAACCTCTGAAACTAAGTTTATATAGTTCGCTCAGATAAATGAGGTCCTCAGTCCTTATTATGTTTCAATATATCAGTAATTCTACCATGAATTTATCAAACATGCATTCAAGACAGAGATGATAAGATATAATTTAAAAACAAAAAATTTATGGTGATTACAAGAATCACACCTAAAACTACATTTTATTTGTTTTTAAAGTTTGAATTAGATTGAAAAGAAAAATATATAGATATTAACAATAAAAACATTTATGCAGCAATATTAATGTCAATAAGAAAAAAAAATTAGGACATGTGTATTAAGATGATCACAACATAGTACTTAGCAGACAGTCTACTAAGAGGCCATTTTGATTATAAACCTAACATTATTGCCTCAAACTTGAAGGAATTACAAGTCTAAACTTTAGTGAGAAGCAAGTCTAGTAACAACAGAGAATATTTAACACAGAATTAACAAATTTCTTCTTATAGATATGGAAATATTCCTGTCTGCAAATAAAAAATGACAACCTTTTCAGATACATGTAAATTATCTATAAAAATTGACCATTACAAGGTTTTAAAAGATGTCAAGCAATTTTAAAGAAATATTTTACGGAACAAGTATTTTGGCTACAGTACAAATGAAATAGAAATTGCTAATTGAAAATCACTGTAAAAAAATCTATATTTGTTTAAAAAAAACAGGAAAATCTCAATAGGAATGGGAAAAAAAAACGTAAACCAGAACTTTACAATGGAAGTGCCACTTTTTCAAACCTGTGGGAAGAAGTAAGACAAAGCATAAAAGCCATAAGACTGGAAGTAATAAATTCAAGTTTACCTCAACTCAAGAAGTTAGGAAAACAATAAGAATGTACTCAAAGAGGAAAGATATAATCAAACAACAACATTTATGAAACATAAACACAGAAGTAAAGAGGAGAGGAAACCAAACAATGTTCTTTGAATGGACTACAGAGTTGGACAGTCTTCTAATGAGACTGAACAAGAAAGACTTTAAAGATTAAGGTAAAATAAGATTTTAAAAAAGTAAAAAAAAAAGAAAGAAAAAGAAAACCTCACACTGATGAGTATAAATGTATGCAAGTCTTGAGAGCTACACTGGAAATATGGATACATTTGAAATTAACTATGTTTGTCTGAGTCTTCTCTAAATGTTCTGTAAAAGTTTATAAAATGAAAGTTCACATAGGTTTAACCAGTAAGTACTACCTTTTTACATTAAAAGGGCATAAAAGGGCCACAGTGCCATTTGAAAAACTGACATACATCTGTCTGCTTTAAGTTATGATCATTAACACTGTTCCCTAAATGTATAAGAGATTTAAGGCTCTCCTTGAGTTTTGCCAGTACTGCCAAGAGAGACAAGCCTGTAATTATCTGTGAATTATGAATTTTATATGAAAGTTAAACCTTTTATATGAAACTTTTATATGAAAGTTAATATAACAAGTACATCTGTACAATTATGATGCTAATGATTAGTGACTTCTTTATAGGTTAAATATATTAATGCTCTTAAAGTATACAAGTTTTAAAATATAAAACTTAGGAGAGCATTCTGCTAAGCTGGTGATCCAAGTTCAAGTTGTCAATAGTGGTAATTTTAGACTTACAGAAAAAACAAATTATTTTAACTTTGGGGATTTATATATGTCATTTCATGTTCTATAACTGGATAAAGGTAACCTGTTATCAATAACATGTATATAAAATTTTGTGTTACTTTTTACACTGGGTGGAAATTTAAATGTTTTTTTTCTTTTTGCCAATTTCATTTTGATTCATTGCACACATATGGGATACAAATTTTCATTTCTATGGTTGTGCATGATGTACATTCATATCATTCCTGTTAATCACACATGTACAAAGGATAATGATGTCTGTCTCATTCCGACATTTTTCATACCCCCACCCCCTCCTCATCTCATTTCCCTCTACATAATCGAAAGATCCTCCATTCCTCTCACCCCCCCACCACCCCCAACCAGATTCTATATCTTCATCTGCTTATCAGGGAAAACATTCGGCCTTTGTATTTTTTGGGATTGGCAGTTATCCCACTCCTTGGTTTATACCCAGAGGACTTAAAATTAGCATGCTGCAGTAACACAGCCACATCAATGTCTACAGCTCAATTCACAATAGCTAGACTGTGGAACCAACCTAGAAGCCCTTCAATAGATGAATGGACAAAGAAGATGTGGTAAATATACACAATGGAATACTACTTAGCCATAAAGAATAATAATACTATGGCATTTGCAGATAAATGGATGGAATTGTAGATTATCATGCTAAGTTAAATTTATTTTTGAAAGCTAATGAGAGCCTGATCTGTTTAAAGGTTAATATTGTGAAACAGGAAAACATTTGTCACTTTCCCACAAAAGGGGGTTAAAAGTTTTGTTTCATTCATGTTTCAGATGTTATGTTTTACTGTGTTAACTAACATTCATATAAATTCTGAAAACAGTATATAAAAACTTTGTAAAATGATATTCAAGAATGAGGCAAAGATCAGTTTCAGAAATAAAACACTTTACCTAAGATTTGTCAGGAGTCCCACCTCACCTAAATTAAGACTCTGTCTCTTACCTTACTTTATGTTAAGATGATTTCAAGGGCTGGGGATATAGTTCAGTTGGTAGGGTGCCTGCCTTGCAAGCACAAGGCCCTGGATTCAATCCCCAGCACCGCAAAAAAAAAAAAAAAAAAAAAAAAGATGATTTCAAAGTAGTCTAGACTTAGGGTCATTTAAAGATATGTTCAATGGATGAATTTTTGTTATAAAGATTACTGTGATCTCAAAATAAACAGGAGATATATAACTAAATAAAGTTTGGGATTATGAAAAAAAAGATTACGGTAGAAGTAGCCATATGTAAACTGGGTAGCAGAGAGTATACAAATAAATTTAAAAACATAAAATGAATGTTTTCAGAAAATTTAAATGAGTAAAACTAAAGATATTCAACTTTATAATTGGCAAAAGCTTAGTATAATACAGAATAATTAAAGAATCCCTAAAAACAAAAAGGCAAACATGCAAACCTTCTAAGTTTCATGTAGGAAACACCAAAGTATCTACTGCAGCAAGTTTGAATCAAACTGAATATCCACCAACCAGAGCAGTTAGTCACATATTATATAATAGATTTTTATGTATATAATAAAGATCCAGGCATCAGCAGTATTCAATTTCCAAAATATTAACCAAAAAAGCAAATGACATGGTGAAGAATGCATATTAAGTGTGACACAATTTACAAAAAGTCGTATAGAAAGATCAAGAATATGTGGTAAGAGTCCAACTCCCCAAGCACCAAATCTGGAATACTGGTTAAACCTGGTATATGGAAGAAGGATGAGATTCACACAGACTTGCATAGCAATCTTCAATTTTATCTGTATTTTTTTTTCTTAAAAAGAAATCCTAGAAACATATGAAAAATGTAAGGAATTTGAGCTCAACCATGGGTGCAGGAGGTTTTTAGGTATGTCCAGAATATGTAACAACAGAAAACAGCAATTAGATGAACAAACTTCACATTTCATGTTATGTGTTGCTCTTCCTATAAAATATGACTAACAGGATAACTTTACACTCTGTAAAGTTCAATCTAAAATTATTACTGAAATATAGTAACATAATTTTTAAAAATATTTTTATTAAACTGTTAAAATTTTGGCCTGCATCTTTCCTGGGATGGTTACATCAGTATCCTCAATACTAGACTGGAGGCATCCACACAGCAAATGGACATGTTTTTGAAATGTTAAGGACTAAACTAGTGGAAAATGTCACACTAACTGCCCAGACTCCAGTAAGATGCCAAGAAATACAGGGCACAATTTATATGGAAGACAGAAGTCTGAAGATTGAATCCTCCTCCATGGTAGCATGGCTTTTACATGCTTCGTGTTGGATCTCAAACAACCTCCTGACTTCTCATAAATTCAGCCTAACAGACTAGACCTACTAGTAGACTCTAAAGGTACTAAGGAAAACCCACTTCTGCTCTTCAGTGTTCAAGAGGAGCATGAGGTCATTTAGATATAAAGGGATGAAATGCAAGAATAGAATTCTTTCTATTCACCATTAAAATGGAAATTTCTCATGAAACTTTAATCAGTTCAATAGGCAAAGATGAGTACATTCTCCAATAAAACCATTCCTTAAAAGATAAAAATGTGCACAGTTTATGTAACAAGCAAGGTGCTTCTCGCACATTAGCTAAGAAATGCCACTTTCTACCATGTGGCTAATGAAAAGGAAGGTGAGAAACCAAAAGAACAAAGACTTCTGGGTCCACTAGCTAGGTTACTTGCTAGCAAGATGCCTGACTATCACAAGTCTCAGCTTGCTTATTTATAAAATAACAATCATACTATGTCCTGATGCAATTTTAAGGATTAAAACTACAGTGTATGGCATATACTATGTTCAATAAACATTCAGTCACAGTTTATTAATGAAGGGCAGGAAATAAATGCATGGAAACAGATCCAAAACACCTCATTGGCCTTGACAGGAATTAACTACAATGCAGTTTTTACATACCCTGGCATTCCCTGCCTCTGCCTTCTATCTCCAGCCTGATCCTGCTGAAATACTGAGTGACAGGCTGCAGCTGTGGCATTCTAAAGAGCTGTTTGATGACAGTGCTGTCTAAAAAGCAAACAGAAAATTGTTTGTTCTTGTTCTGTTGGGGCTTATTTTGGGGAGGGACGGGCAACGGCAGGGGCATCAAAGAATGGTATAGAGTCCATAGGATAAAAATCTTGAGCACTAGTGCCTTATGACTAGGACTGAAGAAGAGAGAAGTCACTTTATGGAATTCATTAGCTGTGTGGATTCCTCACCCATGAGTCCCTGGGGGCCTGCAGGACTGCTAGGAAGCTGTTCAGCAGGCAGCTCTTTTGGTCACTGGCAACTAAGGTGACCCTTTCATCAGAGATTGTTTGTTCTTTCTGTGCCCCAAATGAGTCTTGGCTAGTATTAAGAGAGATGTGAAAGGGAGAAGAAAATACAGAATACTGTTTTCCAAATATTATTTTTTAGAAAAGCTAGAGTTTGAACACAGATTTATGTTTTCTCCCAAGTGGGTAATGCTGAGAAGTTCAATATCTGATTGATAGTCCATGGAAATGCTTCTATTCCCACATGACTAAACTGTTATAAAATAGTTTCATTAAGGCGTAGAAAAATGCAATTTAACAATGCATGGCATAAAAACAAAAATAGCGTTCTCTACTTTCGGTGAATAGTCAATCTTCTAACAGTTATGACTTGCTCATTTTAAGTATGATATATCTTAGTTTGATTTAGAAATACTCAGAAATCTATGAACTGACTAGAATTATGTGGCTTAATTTGTATCTGAGTTAGATCTTTTGCCCTATTATTTTTTAACAAAATCAAAGATTGTATATTATCATCTTGTAGTTTAGAATGTATTCTCATGTGAATTACCCAAATTGATACTTATAACAAACTCCTGAGAGAAGCAAGAATTATTACTGTCATCATAATCCTGATGACGAACTTAAAGCTAAGACAAATTAAAGTTACCTGAGATCAAATAGAGAGTAATTAGGCAAAAGTCCAACCCAGTTTTTCTTACTCAAATTTCAAATTCTTTCTAATGGGCCATAGCATTTATCACTACATAGTTATATAGACAGTTGAAATGTTGCTATGATTTTTTAAATATAGGATTCATCTTTTTTTTTACTTGAGATTACCTTTCATCTGTGTTTGATTAAACAACATATTAGTTTCCTATTGTTGCTGAAATAACCACAAATTTAGTTGCTTAAAACAACAAAAATATATTATGTTAACAGTTGTGGAGGTAAGAAGTTAAAAGTGCTTCTCATAGGGTAAAAACCAGGGTATCAATGGGGCCTTTACAGAGACTAGAGAAGGATCCATTTTCCTGCCTTTGTTAGCTTTTAGAACCTAAACACCGTTACTTGGCTCTTGGCTTCCATCCATCTGTAGAGCCAGTAGGGACCAGATGAGACTTTTCCAGGCCCTGTCACTGAACCTGACTTGGCAGCATCTCTCTCTTGTCATTATATTTGTCCCACCTACATAATCCAGGATCATAATCTTTCCTTTTTAAGATTCTTAACTGAACCACATCTGTAATACTCCTTTTTATCATGTAATATACACAATTATAGTTTCCATGGAGAAGGACACAGACATCTTTTAAGAACACTATTCTGCTTATTAAGGTAGGTTTGAGTTATCAATGTTTACGGTAGCTATGAAACCAACCTAGATGCTCTTTAACAGATGAATGGATTAAAAAAATGTGGTATGTATATACAATGGAGTATTAGTCATAAAGAAGAATGACATTATATGCCAGGCACATTACACACCTATAATGCCAGCAGCTCAGGAAGCTGAGGCAGGAGGATTCAGAGTTCAAAGTTAGCTTCAGCAAATTAGTGAGGCCCTAATTAACTTAGCAAGATCCTGTCTCAAAAATAAAATATAAAGTGACCCTGAATTCATTCCCTGGTCTCCCTCCCCCCCAAAAAAAGACATTGTGTCATTTGCTGGTAAATGGATGGAACTGGAGACTATAATGCAAGTGAAATAAACCAGACCAAGAAATTCAAAGGTTGATAGTTTTCTTTGATATACAATGTAAGCTAGTCTAAAATAAGGGGAAAAAAAGGAAAAAGAAAAGAAACAGTGGGGGACATTCCATCAAAATAAAAGAAAGATCAGGGGAGTACAAGAAGGGGATTGAAGGGGAGGGAGGAGGAACAGGATCAGGGATCAGGGAAAAACAGTGAAATGAATCAGATCTATATCCTAAATTTCCTATGTACTACAGTGAATCTCACCATTATGTATATCTGTAAGACACAAACAAACAAACAAACAAATGTAAGTAAATGGCAGAGAGATCAGCAGACTGAAGGAAAGGAAATGGGGAGAGGGGAAGGGACAGTAACGGGAAGTACTGGGGGCTGAACTGGAGCAAATTATATCCCTTTCATTCATAATAATGTCAAAATTAATCCTAATGTTATGTATAACTAATGTGAACCAATGAAAGAAAATCTATTTATAGCTGGGGGTGGTAGTACACACATATAATCCCAGCTACTGAGGAGGAGGATTGAGAGTACAAGGCCAGCCTAGGCAACACAGCAAAATCAATCCCATAAAACAAAGGCCAAATGTTTTCCCTGATAAGTGGATGATGATATAAAATCTGGTTGTGGGAGTAGGGGGTGAGAGAAGAATGGAGGAACTTTAGATTATGTAGAGGGAAAAGAGAGAGGGAGGGGGTGGGGGTATGAAAAATGGTGGAATAAGACAGACATCATGTACATGTATGATTAACAATAATGATATGAATGTACATCATGCACAACCATAGAAATGAAAAGGTGTACCCCATATGTGTGCAGTGAATCAAAATGAAGGCTGTAAAAATAAAAATAAAAAAATAAAAAAAACATAACACAACAAACAAAAAAGATATTTATTTATATGAGTGTGGGTGAGGGTAAGTAAACAGGGAAATACAGAAAAGTTTCTTAGGTTAACTGATAAGTCCAGAAGAGGACTGTTATCTATTACATAAAAATATAACTTTCTCAAACATACCTACAATTCCTAAAGTATAGACTTGTCACATTGTCTATGTCAACATATGCATTCAGACAGGAACCCATTTACTTGGAGATTGGCTCCATGTTCTATCTCTACTATTATATCTAATTCACTCTTTTTTTTTTATTTTTACAGACTTCATTTTGATTCATTGTACACAAATGGGGTACAACTTTTCGTTTCTATGGTTGTGCATGATGTAGACTCATACCATTCATGTAATCATACATGTACATAGGGTAATGATGTCTGTCTCATTTCACCATTTTTCATAACCTCACCCCCTCTTGAAATGGAAAATCATTTCAGCCAAGAGGCTCACAGGCTGTGCATGATGTAGATCCTTACCATTCATGTAATCATACATGTATGATAGGGTAATGATATCTGTCTCATTTCACCATTTTTCATAACCTCATCCCTCCTGAAATGGAAAATCAAATACAAGAGGCTCACAGGATGCCAAATGCACAAAATTACAACAGATCCACACCAAGGAATATTATAATGAAAAATGCTTCACTCATATTTCAGTTTTCATTTAGCTACTCTTCATCCTTTGCTACCAATTCATACAGATCTTTTCATTCACAAATTCTTCACAATCCATTCAAATTACTATACTTGTATGGGTGGTTTAGAAGACCCACTGAATAGTCTGCCTATTTGTTCCAGCCCTCCCAATACCAGTAAACACCAGAAGACCTTCCATGTCTCAGTATCTGAACTCTGTTGCCAGAGCCTATAGTGCTCATTTATGGCAGGAAAAACATGGGAGGAACTACAATGCCCAAAATAGTCTTCAGCCAAAAATTAACAAGAGTTTGTATATAAGCATAAATATCTCAGTTCCCTTGTCCCTCAGCTGGGTAATTCTGAGGTGCATGTTCTACCCTATGTCTCATAAATCCCCAATAAAATTAAACTCCAGATTCAAACTCCATGGTTCTAATTCCCATAGAATTAAACCCACGGTAGCAGCTTGTCTGATTATGTACCATTCTTGGGTCTTCTCCTATTCTGTCACATTTTACAATTTCCCTGCCAAGTATCTTCAAATCCCCTCCCAAATAAACTCCTTGCCTTAAATATCTGCCTCCAAATCCACTTCTAGGTAAAGCCAAATTAATTAAGACAGTCAGAAATAATTACAGAAAATCCTCATTGCCTATTGACATGCTATGCAAGTACTAAACTATAATACATGCATGATCCCATTGATGCACACACAATAATATCACGTTTTAGTCCTTTTTTGTGTCACTACAACAAAATATCTGACATTGGTTGATGTATAAAGAAAGGAGATTTATTTAGCTCATTGTTTTGAAGGCTGAATGTCCAAGGTTAGGAAGCACTGATTGGCCTCTGGTGAGGGTCTTCTGGCTATGCCACAATGAGGCAGATGGCATCACATGTAGAGAATGTGTGGGAGAAAGCTTGCAAGAAGAGAGAGGAAGCAAGATGGGAAGGAATCAGGGCCACTCTTTCATAACAACCTGCTCTTATGAGAACTGATCCACTCCTGGGGGAACTATATAATCCCCTCTGAAGGTAGAGCACACATGAACTAGTCATTTTATAATGTTTGACAGAGCTGAGTTCAAATTCTGATTCTTACCAAGGAACTGATTAGATAAGCCCGGACAAGGTATTTGCCTCCCAAATTCTTGGCTTTTCTAATCTAGTAAATAACAATAAAAATATTAAATGTAGATTGATAATATGAAGGTATATGAGAAAATGTTTTCTTATTTAACAAAAGTACTAAATGCTTATAGAAATTTTTTGAAAGTCAAAAATTACTCTTTCTCAGCATTCAACTATAAGTAAACACTCCACAGCTTCTGGAGTTTCTAGTAGAGAAATAATGAACTAGGAAATAAACCAACAAAAAAATAAGAAAATAAAGTGGTAACAATAAACTGAAGGTCATGATAGAAACTGGGTGACCACTTTGGAAAAGATAGAGAAAGCAGGTCACCTACGAAACTGGCATTGGAGCTGAGACCTCAACGAAAAAAGAGCCAGTCATGCTCATTTAGGGAACATTCTGGGCTCTATGAAAAGAATGTGATTACAAGGCAGATAAAAAGAAAGGGCTGCAGTACTTTGAAAAGAGTGGATGTGGAATAGCATGGTGAGGATGAAGTGCAAGTCTCAGGGTCCAGATCAAGATAGATCTTAAATCCTCCATGGCAGGATATTTGGGTGTAAGTCCAATTGTGAAAGGAAGAAGCTATTGGCAGATTCCGATCTAGGAATAATGTTATCTCACATGAGAAACACATCCTGGCTTCCATGAGTAGATTATGTTTAAAGGATGTAAAGAGGGAAAAATAACAGGACAGTGAGGTTCTGCTACAGTCATGGGAACAGGGGATGACAGATCAGTCTAGGAGGGGTAACGGTTGAAATGCAGAGCAATAGGTAGATTTGGGATATACTTCAGAGGAAGAGAAGTTTGCTGATAGATTGTAGAAGAGTTTACGAAAGGGGTCAAATGAAAAAATCAAAGATGTTTTGTAGATTCATATGATTTGCACAAAAAGCACCATGCTCAATGCCTGGCAAATATCAAATACTCAACAAATGGTAGCCAGATGTGGAAGGAGAAATCAAAGGTAAACTGGTAAATTGTTGGTGGGGGCAGGGTGGAATGCATAGAGTATACCAATCGGTAGTAAAAACAAGGGTATGAATGAATAATTTCCTTATTAACATTATTTTCCTGAGGGTCATTTATAATCTAGACATATAACTAGATGTGAAATGTTAAAGGCTATGTAAAAGATCACATATGTGACAACTGTCTTCAAGGTAATACATATAAAGTGTCAATTGAACTGAACAGGTAGTAATTGCTACACAAGTTAGAAGACAAAAGATCTCTGGATCTGTGATATACGTACAGAACATCAATACACGCACAAATCATCCACCTCTTCTAAGAATGCACCGGGCATGTGAGTACAATGAATAGCTGGAATATCTGTTAACAATTATTGTAAATAGACAATAAAAAGCAACACTGCTAACACAGTAACACTGGTACAATCATAAGCAATTATTTCCTAATTTAAATTAGGAAAGGGCTAAAGAACTGGAAAGGATATGACAAAATACATATTTCATGTCCTTTATTAATATGTCATATGTTACTCATCATCTTGAGTTAAATTTTAAAAATCGTTTTCTTACATTATGCCACTTTTCATCATTTTCTTCCTTAGGTTCTAATTCATTTGTCACACATTTCATTATCGTTAAATATTCCTATGTTTAATGAGTAATAGTTGTCTTTAACCTACCTGAAATTATAATTATCCCAATAATTGTGGTATCTTGGTATCTTTTAGGAAAATTTATATTCAGAAAACTTATAGATTCAGTCTCTTTTATGAAAACATGTGTTATACTTATTTTATTGCTTTGCCCTGATGTCCATAAAGGTGAAAATATAATTTCACCATTATATCCTGTATTTCATAAGTCTGAAATCATGTATCATACTTTTCTTGGCACTTTCTTTGGTAAATCACCCATTCATTCAATAATATTGTGTGCAAGAACTTCTTTTTTAATCCTTTGGAGGGAAATAAGTCATTTAGATATGATCCCATTAGAGTTGGAAATTTAAATATTCACAAGTAAATTAACAGCAGAGCTGGTGAGCAGCAAAAGCAAATACATGCCATCATATGTATGAGGGCTCATTTCTGGAGGACAAATATGGTTAATTGTCTCAGTTTTTCTTACTAAGGTTTATTTTCTAATCATTCTGTGGTTTGGCATACTTTAATTACCTTGCTGATCTTCTGAATGAATATCCTGAATTTTAGTTTATTTCCCAGTAGTAAATTCATATTTAGATGAACAAGCACCAACATCAATCACACCAGACACTTCCTAGAGTTAGGGCATGCACATCTTTTTTGTCTTGGCAGTTGGTGCCAGAAAACCCCCTTCATACAGACTAAAACTGAATTAAACGTGGTTTATCAATCTTGATCCATGTCAGGAAGGACATAAGGTACATTAATAAGTATTTCCCAAGTCAACATTATTCTGGACTTGAAATTTTTCTTGGTCTGGGTAACTTGTTTCCAGAAAAAAGGTTCCTGTTCCAGCCCTAGTTATTAGTGACCACAGTTTCATGCAGAGTCTGAGACCTTTCCACCATGCCTGTCTCTTGTCTCATATTGCACTGAAATGCAATTTTATTTAGATCAATAGTGCCAAACCTTCTTCTCTTTAGATGTCCAGGTTCTAAAACTTTTTGGCACTCATGCTATCATCCTAAAACAGATCTATGGTTCCTCCACATATTTAGCCTCATTTAGTATTTGCTTTGCTCTGTTCTAGACTTTGTGAACTTATCCCATCCCTATCCAAGCCCAGTGATACCTGAGCCAGTACCTGTTATCTGAAAATCCACTGTTACTGAATTATATTTAATTCCTAAGAGAATTTCCTATTAAGACGAAAAGGTAAAAAATTCTCTCTAGAATTGAACTGTCATAGAATTATCTACCCTCTTAAAGCAAAACCAGTAAAAAGTCACAAATTTATGAATTATAAAAATTCATAAATACACAGCTAATATCTGACTGAAGTAAATATTCAAAACTATACTACATATTAAAATTTCAAATTATCAGGACGAATTTCATTCGATTTGTATTCAGAAAATAAATTCATTGGCTTACTTTTGGAAAGACTTCGAAGTTCTGGCATTTTGAGAGTTGAGCCAATGTACTGGAAAGGGTAAAATGCAAAAGGGTACCTTGTGGAAAAACTGCTTAATGTTATTTAAATATGAGTGAAGTATACTGAAACAGTTCATGCATCTCAATGCCATGTTTTAGTTTTGCTTTACAATCTCATACATGTATATGGGAGCTCAAGTATATATTTTTAACCATTCCTCCAAGATTGTCTCCAGTTCAGTGTAAGGACAGAGTTACAATTGTATTTAAAAGGGGAAACCAAGCTAAAAGAATTCAAAATTATTTCAACTATATTTAGAACCTAAAAGATTAAAACATGAAGTCATGGATCAAAACTAACAAAATCAACCTCAATTTCTATGAGGCAATTTTCTTTCATTTATAAGGATAGAGATCTGAGAAAAATTGTTAATAATAAAAGAACACGATAGTTCAAAAACTCACATTGAGAATTAGAATGACTTTTTGAAACAAAATTACTAAAAAAAAGGAGATTATCTATAAATTCCATGCTATATTTAAAAAATGGTAAAAAGAAGTCCATAAATTAGATGAAATTGAAAAGCACAGCAGACTAATTCAATGTTATTAAAAAGATATTTCAGTAAATTGTGCTGTGAAAAATGTCAGTGGAACGAAAGATAAATCTAGCAAATTCTTTCAGATTTCAAAAGTGGAAAATTATAAAAATAATTGGAAAAAATAAATATTAAAAACAATTCTAGGAGAATCAATATATATGATAGGAAAGTCATACCAAAAAAAAAAAAAAAAAGACCTGCAGAAGAAATGTCATTTAAACCAATACTAATGATAATAAATAATACTAACAATAATTCAAAGTTAATTAAAATAATGAAGGTAAAATGTTGGCTAAGTACCAATCTGGGCGCCTTTCAAATTTTACAAAAACTAAATAATATGTTGACACATTCTGATGAAATATTTATACTTCAAGGATAAGAAGAGTTTTCCATAATTTGTAAACAGACAAAAATAAAAAAACAAAAACTCTTCAAACATGTCCTGAAATACTTTTATAGATAAAATTTTATATTCAGATTTCATTGCCATAACGTAAGTACCAAAAGAATAATCAAAGAATGTTTATTGCATTGGTTGTTATTGTTGGTGGATGGTGGTAAATAAAGGAAAAAAGAATACACTTACGTGGGTAAGAATTGACAACTATAATCCACATATTTCTATATGTTTTTAAATGTTTCAAAGACATCATTTAGTTGACTGTTAAATGAATGAAAATAATAACATAAAATAATTGATAGTGAGCTCAGAAATCACTACACAGAAAATTTAATCTAAATATATATGTATCAATGTGGTTGTAAATATATGTACAATGTGGTTGGTGGGTAACTGCAGGTACATGAAAATTACATTTGAATCACAGGCAATGCAAATTACAAATGCATGCACCCATAAAATATGTGTGTAATGTAGTGCAAAACTTTATTCAATTTTGATGAAAATGATTAAAAAGTTAAAAATATAATAATTCAATCAAAATATTCTAAGTTTTAAATGTAAGACCTATTGCTACTAACATAAGAACTACTAGAAGAATATATTAGGAAGAAATTCTTGACATTGCACTTGGCAAAGAATCTCTGAATATGTCTCCAAAAACACAGGCAACAAAAATAATTTAACTGGAAATACATCAAAATACAAAACTAAATAACAAAGGAAACAATGAACAAAATCAAGGAATTATCTATAGAATTGGAGCAATATTTGCAAACCATATGTATGATAATGGGTTACTAGCCATAATAAATAAGGAATACAAACAATTCATAGCAAAAATGAAGAACTTAATTGATAAATGGACAAAGAAACTCAATATACATTTATCCAAAGACACTCAAAGAGCCAATAGTACATGAAAATACACTCAATCACAAGTCATCAAGAAAATGCATTTTAAAACCAAAGGGAGACATCTACTCCATGTTCTGGTTTAGATAAGAGTTGTCCCCCAAAAGTTCATGTGTGAGATAATGCAAGAAAGCTTAGAAATGAGAGGATTGGGTTATGAAAGCCTTACCCTAATCAGTGCATTAATCCACTACTAGGAATTAACAAGGTAATAACTGTAAGCAGGTAAGATGTGGTTGGAGGTGCCTCATTGGGGACATGACTTTGGGGTATATATTTTCACCATGATGTTCTGCCTCACCTAGGGCCCAGAACAATGGAGTCAGTCATCTATGACTGAGACTTCTGAAACCATGAGCCTCAAAATAAATATTCCCTCCCCTAATTGTTCTTGTCTTTTGGTCACAACAGCAAAAAAGCTGACTAAAACAAGAACTGGTAACTAGAAGTGGGACCACTGCTATGACTAACCCAACTATGTGTTTAAAAGTTTTTGGAGCTTTTTTGGAAGTTGTGGGAGAAATCTTGAAAGGTTTAGCAATGCAAGCTGCAAAAGCTTTAGAAAGCTGTAAGTGGACCTTCATAGGTTCATGGGCAATTCTGGTGGGAGCTCAGAAGACCATAATGCAACAGGACTGTGGACAGTAAAGACTGGGCTCAAGAGGTTTCAGAGGAGAAGGAAGATTCCACTGGTAATTGGAATAGAGGCCATTTGTGTTACATTCTGGCTAAGAAGTTGTCTACAATTGGTCTGCGTCCTGAGGCTTTCTGTGAGATTTAATTTAAAGATGATGGACTAATTAATCTGGCTCAGAAAATTTCATTCCACCACTGCAGGGGGTGGCATGGGTATTACTGGCAGTTTTTACCAAATTTATTGTGATAATCAGATACAGAGAACAAAATACTAGGCATGGAACTACCATATGGCCCAGCTATACCAACCTTGGTGTTTATCCTGAATAATTAAAGTCATCTTACTACAGTGATACATGCATACCCAGGTCAACAGCAGCACAGTTCACAACAGCCAAATTATGAAACCAGCTTAGGTGTCATCAATAGATGAATGGATAAAGAAAACATGGTGTATATGTAAACACACACACACACATACACAATGGAGTTTTGTTGAGCTACAAAGAAAAATAAATTTATGGCGTTTGCAGGAAAATGGATAGAACTAGACTATTATGTAAGCAAAATAAATAAAACTCAGAAAGTTAAGGGTCATATGTTTTCTCTCATATACAGAAGTTAGAGAGAAAAAAGGAAGGTATGGGCATAGATCTCCTAAAAATCAAAGGGAGATCCATAGAGGAAAGGGACTAAGGGGTGGGAGGCAGGGACGGAAGAGGAAAGTGCTGGGAGTGATACTGGCCAAATTATATTGTTATATTGTGTGCATATACAAATATGTAACAACAAATCCTATCAAAATATATAAAAGTAAAATGCACTAGTAAAAATGTGGAGAAAAATTTAAAAAAGACTTTGCCCAGAGAAAATAGGCTTAAAGGCATCTCAAGAACTAGCAAGACCACACCCATTTTGGCTCAAGTGTGTAAAAGCAAAAATTCCCTTGGGAAGATACCTGTGGGGCACCTTGATTGCACAGGGGGATCTAGAAGTTGTTTCACCAAGCTCAGTCACCCAGGTACTCAAAGGCTGCTGCAGCCATGGTCCCTGAAGGCTTGATTACTGCTGGAGATGGTGGCAGACCTTGGTGTGAATCATGTGGTGCTGGTTTTGCAGGAATGCAGAATTCTGGAGTTAGGAAGTCAAGGAAGCTTTCACCTAGATTTCAAAGAAAGGCTTGGGAGGCCAGGCAAAGTGCAGCAGGGTCAGAGTCCCTGAAGGATGCCCCTGAGAGGGCAATGTAGGAAGATGTGAGAAGGAAGCTGAAGTTGTAGTGGAGAAGCCCAAGATTCAGAAATGCCAGGATTGTGGGATGTCTGCCAAGGAAAGCTGCAGGAATTGAGCAAAGACAAACAAACAGAGAGACCCATGTGGACTCCAACCAGCAAGTTCATAGGATGGAGCTACACAAGTCCTTTGGAGAGAGCACCACAATTCCACATGCCCCACATGCTGGATGTGGAGCTACAAGACATATTTGTCCAGTTGGATTTTGGTCTTGTTTTGGTCCCATTCATTCTTTCTGTACTCATGTTTCTTTGTTGTGGAATGGAAATGTTTGCTCCATGCCTGTATGTATCAGATATATGTCCACTTGCCATTGATTTTTATAAGGCCTTATACTGGAACTTTGCCTTGAATCTTGGTGTAGACTTTGAAGTTGGACTTTTGGGCAATGCTCACACTGTTGAGATTATGAGGACCTCTGGGAAATGGACTAAATGTATTTTGCACTATGAGATGAGCATGGGATTTTGGGAGCCAGGGGAAGAATACTATGGTTTAGGTACCAGGTGTCCCCCCAAAAGCTCATGTGTTAGACAATGCAAGAAAGCTTTGACATGAAAGGATTTGGTTATAAGAACCTTAATCTAATCAGTACATTAATCCTGATAGGGATTAATTGATTAGTAACAGTAGGTAGGTAAGGTGTAGCTTGAGGAGGTGTGTCTACGGGTATGTATTCTGTCTGTGATGAGGAGAGACTCTCTGCTTCCTTGTGCCAGTAAATATAAAAATTCATTTAAATAATAATTATAATAATAATAAAGATTATCTAAATCATTCAATTTTCAAATATATCACTAGGACTAGGCATGCTTTTTGGAAAGAGGGAGCAAGTAATTTTTATCTCAATTGCCAGTGAGATAAATTTAATTATTGCAATTATTAGAATGAAATAGATTAAAAATATTTTTAAACTTAAAAGGTAAACATGAATATTACTGAAGAAGATATAACTTCCAAATTATCAGAGAAAAACTCTGTAAAGAAATATTTACTTCACAGAAAGATAAAACTGGTTAACATTAAGTAGGGCATTAATCAAATAAGTAGAAATGAAGCAAAGCAACATTTAAATCACATTCCTGAGAAACAGTCATGGATATAAAAAGTAAGGTATATTATGTTTAAAATTCAGGCTATTAAATAATATTTTGAGCATGTCTTTATTTTCTCTGAATATAACTTGGAAAATACAGAGCAAAGAATGGGAAGCTCCAATATTGCTGTTGCAGATATATATTTTAATATATTTCAGCACTTTAAAAATTTTCCAAAAACGATCTTAATTTTTTATATAATTAGAAAAACAATTCAAAACAAAATATTTTTAAGTGAATTTTACACATATGTTCCAATTAGGTTACAAAGAAACAGGCTTTTCCCTAATAGTTGTTCCTAAAAATAAAGTCAAATCATCTTTTAATGACTGGACAACTCATCTACTCCATCAAGCCTTGCCAAAATGTCTTCAGATGTTCTTAGGCTATATTGCTTACATATTTTTAACAAATACTTATCATCAAACCAACTGAGAGTTCCTTGGAAGAACAGGTAAGAAATGCAAGAATTCCACTCCTTAACAAGACTTTACTGTTTCCTTTCCTCATCCAACACTCCCCCTCACAAATCTATTCCAGAATTTTTTGCATCCAATCTAAAACTGCTCTGTGAAACAAGGAAGGGAAGAATTAGTCCTTTCTCTGTCCCATTTTTTTCCCATGCATGTGGTTTTGCAAGTCCTATTTATCCCCCAGAAATACTCCACTCTTTAATGATCTGCTGATTCCAAAACAAAGAATTTTTTTTTTAAGAGCTGAACAAACACCATATTGAGGCAGTTTCAAATGGCATCCATCTCAGGATGTATTCTACATTTATAATTGCTCACTCCTGGTTGTTCTGGACATAGAAAAATTGTACAAATTGCATATAAAGAAGTCTGGCACACTGCAAGCCTGGCCCAATGAACAAGGGGCAGGGATACATGAATTTGAACTGATTAGTTCCCTGAAGTGAAAAGGTTCTGTATTTTGTTTCCATTGATCTCACAAAAGCAAGGGACAAATTCTTTAAGGAAATAAACTAAATACTATGTGATTGCTGATGTTATATGGAATTATTCTAAAATTGCAAGGAAATTCAATATGATTGATAAAATATTTATCTCTTCTCCCTATATCTTTTCCTCTCAAGTACAGTGAGACAACATTCTAGTGTATCACTGAGAACTAATTTCGTTCTCATGGAACTTTCTAATGTAAATATTAACTATGACCAATGAATATAAATCAGCTGATATCTAAACCATTTATTGACTATATTACAAGTAAGCTTTTTGAGTAAAAAAGGCATGGTTTTTACAGGTACTTTCTAAAAAAAAAAAAAGAAAAACTATGACAAAGTTTTATTAAGATTATGGAAAAGTGTAATGTTGAATGTTGTACCAAGGACAATAAACTAATGTATGTGTATGTGTATTTTCTCCTCTGTCAGCCAGCTCTCCTACATTATGCACATGCCTATATAACTCTAGAAAAATAAACACATACTTAGCACTTAGGTTAATTATACTTCATGGGACACAAAAATCACAGAAAGGGAAGTGCTTCCAGGCAAATGAAGGGAATCAGAGTGGAGAGGAAGGCATGCAGTGTAAAATTAAACCACAGAGAGTACTGGAGTTCAGCCAGGGCTGGAAGAAGCCTTCACAGCCCAGGAAGAAAATCGCCAGAGAATGAGAAAGGGAAGAAAGTGACAGAAAGTAAGCTCAGCTATCTCTCTTTCATTATTATTATTGCTATTATTATAGTAATACTACTATTAACAACTATATAATAATAATATGCATCTGTGCCAGCTACACCCAGGAAGAAAGAGAAAAATCTTCTATTTCCCCCTATATCTATGACTGAAGAGGATGCCCATGACTCTACAGCTTGCACCACTACAATTGATATCAGATACAGAGTCAGAACATGAGTCCTTAATACTACCCTGGCCTTAAGGACAATCCTAATATGTCTTATAAAAATAAATTAGTTGTTTATGTTTTGAATATCTCTCCTACAAAACTCATCTTGAAATCTAACTGGCAGCATAGACATATTAGGAAGTGGGCCTTTAAGAGGGGTTGGATACCTTTTTCAAAAGCTTTCAGGAATGAGTTCCTTCTCTGCTCTTTTCCTCTTCTCCCATGTAATGAACACAGTTCCAATCCTCTGGAAGATGCAATATTCAAGGAGCTATCTTGCAAGTGGGGACAGGACCTTTCCAAACACCAAACCTGTTGGCATCTTGACTTTGGATTTCCTGATCTCCAGAATTCTAAGAAATAAATCTGGGTTTGATATATATTATTCAGTCTTAAATATTCTGTTATAGGAGCAAAAATCAAAGTAAGATACTTATGTTTCTAACAGTTATAAAATACATTATTTTAAAAATATACAACCATGTACATACATAACTATGTACATATATATGTGTGCCTGTGTATGTGCACGTGTGCACATGAGGATCTAACAAGGAAGTTAAGGTTCCTAGGAGGTCAAAAACAAAATGAAAGATGGAATTTATAGACTCACTATGCAATCAAGTCATATTCACCCTGAAGCAGGTGTTTGGCTGTAAACTTAGGCTTTGAAGTTGATCATTTCATGGAATATAGAACCCAGAATTTCCTAACATGAAGAGTCTAATGGAAGATCCTTGAGTTAAATTAGAATCTCCAAAGACTACAGTGTTTGCGCTGGTCAGCTTTCCATTACTGTAACAAAAATACCTGAGATAATCAACTTATAAAGAGAAGTTGTCTTACAGTTTTGGAGGTTTCAGTGCATGACTGCCTGGCCCCATTGCTTTGGGCTTGGGGTGAGGCAGAACACCATGGGAGGGAACATGTGATAAAGGAACCAGTCACCTAATGGCCAGGCTGCAAAAAGAAAAAGAGGAAGAGACCAGGGTCCCATAATCCCCTTTGAAACATGCCCCAAATACCTAAAACTTCCCACCAAGTCCTACCTCTTAAAAGTTTTC
This sequence comes from Glaucomys volans, assembly GCA_020662805.1. Lineage (NCBI taxonomy): Eukaryota > Metazoa > Chordata > Mammalia > Rodentia > Sciuridae > Glaucomys > Glaucomys volans. The sequence continues at coordinate 280,419 of JAJEJO010003208.1, read as the reverse complement.
ACCAACTCCTAATAGCACCAAGTTGAGGACTAAGCCTTTTTTAACACATAGGCCTTTGTGGATCATTTCAGATCCAAACTAGGAACAAAGAAAAGCAAATAACAATAAAAATAAAATAAAATGAAAAATTAAAAATACATGCCCACAGAAGGAGAAAACAAAGAAATTGCTGTGACAACACGTGTTATGGGTAAAAGGACGGAAGAATCTCCTCCTTTATCATAATCACACAAAAAAACACCTCTCATCCTGCCCTGTGGTGTGAAATAATACCACTGTATGACGCAAGCCAAAAATACCTTTGAAAGTGGACAATATTAAATGCAGGGTACAAGAAAAGACAAATTTATTCTAGAGAAATTTATCTTCAACTAATTCTCAAATACACAAGGAGAAAGATATGGACCCATACCTCTTCCATTTGTGGGAAATAAATATACATATTTCAGTGATATTTTATAAGATAATCTCATTACATTAAAATTAAGGAAAAATGAAGTAACTTCAGCTGCAAATATCAACATGAATGAACCACAGAGCTTGATGTTAAGGGAACAATACAAGTTGCAAAGAAATAAATGTAACATCAATTCGACTACATGAAATTTAAAAGCAAGAGAATTCACCAAAATAGTTACAAGGAACACATATATCTGAAGTCAAATAAATAGTAATATTCTATTATAATTCAAATGGTGGTAAACTAGCACTTGTTTTATTGTTATAAATCTTAAATATATGTTATATATATTCTTTTACATGTAATCAACATTTTACAGAAAATATTCTCAAATGACTTAGTTATATAATCCACTGGGAATGCAGCAAATATCATTTCCACTTTCAGAAATCTATGGTTTAACCTCAGAGGTTTCATAACTTTCTGTATCATTTGAGGCATACTTATGAAATTTATTATGTGATGAATAATGTCATGAACTCTACATTTGTATACTTTCCAATTAATCCCTGCAACAAAGAGCCTTACAAAAAAAGGTCTATTTTCTGATTACAGTTGATAAAATAGAGCTTTAAATGGAAAAATAATATCGCAAACACAATAAGAGAAATTTAAGCCAATGTTCTATTCAAACATTTTGCTCCTTTGGTCAGTGCCCATTAATAGTCACATAACATTTATTATGATGGCCAGTTTAGTAACTTCCACTTCTGAAGGTGATGGAATAGCTTCTGACAAGACAACGCTCCCACGGAGAACAACGAGAAACTATGAGAAGAAATTAAAGACAACAAATGCCTCTTTGAAGACAGAACTGTAGAGACAGCCAAGGTTTCAGTTGCCAAGACCTTGGGCAGAAAAAAGCAAATAAAAACCCAGAGAGGTGAGCTGACATTTGGCAGTATTTTTACCCTTGGATACTATGATTGTCCTTGGATGGTTAAGAGGTTGAGAATACAAGCTGAGAATAATAAAGAGGTGAAAGTGAGATTTCCAGAATTTTCATAGGGCTGTAAAGAGAAAACTTTGGCATTTGAGACTTTAAAGGCAGTTAGAGTTGAGTGGCTCAGATCATGGAGAGTAGAAGATAAGAGATATAAGTCTGCTGACTCTGAAGATTTTCCTCTTGAGGAACTGGCTAAATTTTTAAACTCTCCAGGTCAAGGTACAAAGAAGTGAAGCAAAAATCTTCTAAAGACTACAAGGATGTTTTTAATACACTCACAATGCTCAGAATAACGAAATTGGAGTTCAGAATTCCCCAAATCAGAAGGATCTCATAAATCTGCTGGCTCTGAACTGGGTCTCCTCAGTGGCAGACAATCACAATGCCATATGCATGGGCCAGCCACACTGACCTGCACAGGCAATCTCCAGTTACTCTGGTGGAACTAGAGCTCTGTCCCCATTTTAGCTAAGTACTAGAGAATATATTCAACCCTCTCTAGAACATGATCCAGACAATTATCATTTTTCATATACAACACCATGCATTCAAACAAAAATTTTCAGTCTCACAAATGAGACTAACAATAACAACAAAAACCTAAAGAAAATAGACAATACAAATAAAACTGCAGTTGAGCTAAATATTGAAATGAATATCATAGAACACTGAGATAGTATGCTTATGAAAACAGAAAGCAATATGAAGAATTTGATCAGAGAAATGGGATTTATCTTTTTTTTTTCAAAAAAGAAGATTGAGAACTGTAAGTTGTAATAACAGAAAATAGATGTCAATGATTAATATCATTACAGCTGAGAAGAGAATCAGAGAACTGGAAGGCAGTTCTGGAGAAAAGATTCAGAGGAAATGAAGAAAAAAAGGCATAATCAACATAAAGAATATCAAAACTGTCAAAGATATAGAGGAGACAGTGAAAAGGTTTAACAGACATTCAATAGGAAGATAGAGTATATAGAGCAGAAGGAAGATAAGAAGAAATGATTATGTAGAACTTTCCAAAATAATAAAAAAGGATTGTTGTAAATCCAAGAATTGCTATAACTGAAGCAGGTTATATACAAAAGAAGGCTATAACCAAATGTCTACAGCAAAATAATAGAGCTATTGAATTTCAAATAGAGAAAGAAAATCTTAAAAGCCAACAGTGAAAATAATTTCTTGTTCAAAAGAGCAGTAATAAAATTGACAGTAAAAAAACATGGAAGTCAGAAGACAATGGGGGAAAAAAGCCCTTAAACATAAAAAGAACATAAATGTCAACCAAGAAAGGCACATCCAGAAAAAAAAATTAGACAATGAAATATAAACACAAAAATCATTTGCAATAGCTTCAAAATTGTCACATACCTAGGAAATAATAAGGAAGATGTGCAAGGCCTTTACACAAAAAGAAAGACTAGAAATTTTATATAATGAAAGAAGTTTTAAAAAGGCCCACAAAGAAAACTCATTATTTCCAATGTCAGTTTTCCTGACATCGATTTTTAGATTCAAGGCCATTTCAACATATATAGTCAAGGTGATGTTAAAGAGCCACACACTGGAAGTATCTGTGCCATATAATAGGATTTAATATGAAAATACAAAATTTAAGACAGCATATGGACTCAAAATAAATCAACTACAGTAATAAAACAGTCCAGAAGGAAACTATATAGAGATATCATTTCTGAAAAGTACAGTAACACTGGGGACAGTGGAGAACAGCAGGAAAGAAGATGCTGAATTAGACAGATGAAAATGTAATCTCCATCCCTACCCTCTGCCCTGTACAAATATCAGTTCCAGGGGGGCTATAAATATAAATGTGAAACTTCAAACAATGTCTTCTAGGAAACTATTTTCATGACAGAGGGTAGATAGAGTTTTCTTAACTAAAGCATAAAAAGTGCTAACCATAAAGGAAAAAAAGAAAAATCATTCTACCTTACACTTAAGAAACTCTGGCCATTAAAAAAAAAAAGTGAAGATATTTGCAAACCACATATCTCACAGAAGTTTGGTATCCAAATCACATGAAGAGACTTTAAAAATTAATTTTTGAAGACAGATATATAACCAAAAAGAAAAATAAGCAAAATACTTATAGGCATTTTATTTTAAAAAGTGGTTTAACTTCATTGGTCTCCATGGAAAGGCAAAATAAAACCACAGTGTGATATTATTCCATAACCACCAGAATGGATAAAATGAAAAAGACTGACAACACCAAGTGTTGGGGATGAAGGAAACATGGATTGGGTAGTCATTGTCCTTACTCTCTCCCTCCTCATCATGTTATGGAAGTGTACCCAGCCATTTCTAGGACTGATAATATATCATTCCCTCCCCTTTCCCCTTAGGACTAGGGTGGTTCAGACTTCCACTATTGCTGGTCCTGGATGCTCCTGTTATGTTGGTTTCTGTTTCTGAACATTGCTCACCCCTCTATTAAATGGACCAGTCATGAAATCCTTCTCAATTAAAACATTGCCAGGACTGCTAATAATTTGTAGAAATTTTGGCTTTTACTTTTTGTGAAGCTCTTGATAGGATAGGGATGTAATATGAATTATATTCCAAGAGGATTATTCTGACTGCTTCTTGAGAAAGATTAAGAGTAGAACCAGTGAGAAGAATGAAGAGTACCACTGTGATCCCAGTGAGAGACAATGGTCTCAGACCAGGCAGGCAGCAGTGGGTGGGGAGAGAGATGATTAGATTCTGGGTATATTTTGAAGACCTAGTCAAAAAGACTGGAATCCCTGATAATTTGGATGTGGGGTAGTTAAGAAATAAGTCAAGGATAACCTTCATGGACTTGATTTGAACAATTTGATTTGTTGCTACTGAGTTAGGAAGGGTTGTGTGTAGAGCCAATAATTTGATATGGAATGGAGGAGACCAGAAGTCTGGTTTTGGTGTTAAACTTGAAAAGTAAGAATAGAAATGTCAAATATAGAATTGAAAGGGGAGTTGTTTATGATCTGAAGATAAGAAGAGCAAATCCCCTGAAGATAAAGATTGGGGGATATTTAGAAATATGGGTCTGGGTTAAATTACTAAAATCGAGTAGAGATCAAATAAATGAATAAAGAAAGGCAGTGGGCACTGGATACTTCACTATTAAATTATTTGAGCAGAAGAAAAATAGTCAAAAATGGAGACTGAGAAAAAGTAATCAGTGAGGTAAAGTAACTGCAGTGAAGACAGAGTTGAAAGGCAAGATCAACTTGATTAAGTCAAGTAAAAGCTTATATTATCCATTCTTTTAAATTTTCTTTGTAATATATTTTGACTTCTTTAAAAAATCCTTCTGGCTGGGGAGAGACTGGTCTTCCAGGGACCAGCCAATTCTCAGAGATGGCAAAGGACTCAGCAGGGAGCATGCTTTTGGCATGCAAAACCACCAATTCAGAACCACATCCCTTTCAAGTGTCCCCCACACCCCAGGAGGCAGCTTCCTTTGTCTTACTTTCCCAGAGCCACCAAGCAACCAGACAGATATCAACTGTACAGTTTAGGGCCAGCTGAAATCTTTCAAACTAACCAATTCTAAACTATTTTCTGTATCTTGCCTCACTCAAGCCCCCAGAACTTCCAATAAAGGTATAGCCTAAACTCTTCCTTCACTCCTAACTTCGAAACCTGGCACTTTCCCCATGCTAAAGAGGGCCAAATGTGCCCTTCCAAAACTCATATATTGAAATCTGAACCCCAAAGTGCTGGCATTAAGACACAGAGCCTTTGGCAGATAGCTAGGTCATAAGAGTGGAGCCCTTGTGAATGGGGTTAGTGCCTTTAGAAGTGAGAACTGAGGAAGCCTGTTTACCTTTTCTCCCCTTCCATCATGTGAGGGCCACTGCTAAAGCTGAGTCTAGGAGGGATGGGCACCTTGATTGCAGACTTTCCAGCCCCCAGAACAGTGAACAATAAGTCTTGGTTGTCTATGGGTAAGTCTAAGGTAATTTGTTAGAGTAGCCTGAATGGACTAAGACACCATGTGACACTGTGTGATATGTGATCACGCCTCTATGACCTGGGAGTGTTACAAACTTCAGTCTCTTGTGGCTTTCCTGTGTCTCCTCTGGTGGCCTCACTTGATTGATAATACATAACAGAACACAGAACTAGAATTCAAAGACTTAAAACTGTCTTTAGCAACATGGAGATCATTGGTGTCTTGAAAAGAACAACTTGTTTATATTTAATGAATGTATATTTACCAAGCAGATATTACATTAGTAATTACATTAGGATGTTTGGATGAGTTTTATTGCCTCTGTGGGCCTTTGATTACAAAACCTTATTTAGAACTCTGAAGGTAAGGACATGATCCACATTGATGGAATTAACAATTTAGGCAGGCCCTGGAGAGAAAATTGATGTTTTATTGGTAGCTAACATGAGACAGTGATTTAAATGAGTTCTCCTCCAATGTTGTAAGGTAGGCACTATTTCCCAGTTTATAGTCAAGGATGTCTGATTCAAAGGGGTTAGAGCACATAGGTCCTAAAGTATTAAATTCAAGTCTAGTTCTGACTCCAAACTCCATGCAGTTTCAACTACCTTATGCTTTCTAATAATATAGAATGATTAAAGAAGGTACACTGGAATTGTCTAAAGAGTCAAATCTGGGCCCCTGCACTCCCTAAAATTATCTTCTTAATAACCCATACCAAAAAAAAAAAGCAAAAAAACCAATAAAACTTTCTTACAAGGCTTGGAAGAAATCTCTATTAACTAGAAAGAAGTCCTGAGGCAACTTACAAAACATCTGAGAATTATACATGATCTTAAAAACAGTAATTTTGGAAAATAAAATTCAACTAGGTTAAAAATTCAAACTTCCCAGTTATAGCTGGATCTTATCCTTCTTTTTCAATTGAACTCAAAATATTTAGAAAAGTTACACTAGCAAAAACCAGGTCAGCTTCTCTCTGCAGCTACCTAATGATTTCAGTCAATATTATTGCTTAAAATTAATAGACCATGTATTTAAAATACTTTTGATTATTAAAATGCTATCTAAAACACTCTCAAGCAAGTATGTTTGGCTACACATAAAGTCTTAAAATTTGGCAAGTTATTTCCAAACAAAGAGTAAATCCTAATATTAACAAAACTGCAATTATAGAAAGAGTTTAAGATATTAGTCACTAGAATGATTTTCTAAATATATTTAGCAGGTTTATTTGGCTACATAAGAAGTAGCTTTTATAATGTGACATGGTATTTCCAGTGACCTAAATAGGGTATTTCCCTGAGAAAACAAAACAGAAAAAAAGCCTCAAAGAAGACTTTTCAGACAGAATAAAAATAGTATCCAACATATTTTCAACTTTGAAATTATCCACTTCTATTGTTGTGCTCTGCCCCACTGCCCCTGAAAAATAACCAAGCTCCTATTTTACAACTGACATTCTCCTGAGGTGGTGTAAAGGGACGAGGGTACAGAGTTCAACAAAAATTGCGAGCATTCCATGCATGAACTGCACACTAAGGTTTGTCACACACTCTTCTTGATTTCTCCAGGATGAGCAACCTCTCTGTGGCTCCCATCAACCACAGAGCAGCCACCTGACTTGACCTTGGAGGCACTCATGAGAATAATACATACTACTCTGATCTTTCATCCAAAAGAAGGTTGAAATAAGTGATAAGCATGCAAAATTTACTTCTCCAAGGGGCATTTTCTTAAAATTTGAAAAAACAGGAATCGTGCTTGAAATTTTCAAAAATTCTAATGTGGACTCCACTGAAAACATCAACATTTGCAATAGTTATCCACAAGACACATTAAGAATAATAACTCTATGTTGCAATCCATTGCAGAGGAAATTTTAAAATAAGATAAACTGGTCAAATCCTAGTGATTCAGATAATGACCTGAGGAAATTAACAGAGCAAAATTCAAAGTTGATATATAGTAAGAATAGCTATTTTCTGCTCTCTTTTAAGTCTTTCCATGTCAAACTCCAATTAAATTTGATACATGGTCTACGAACTGAAAAAAAAATTGCTTTACATATATGATTACAAATTTGAATAGTAAGATCAATCGAGTAAAATATCAAGGGTAACAAAGAAGTAACAGATAAATGTGTTTGAGGTTTCCATTAACATCAGAAATGGACTAAAAATGCTTTTTGTGAGCTTTTATTTCCCTTTTTTCCTTCTTAGTGAGTAAATGTATAAGACACAGGAAGAGGGAAAGGCAGACACACTGTGGCACACCTGTGAAGATTTTGGGGTCTCATAGCAATGCTTGGACATGCCACCTTAGAAGAGGACTCACTGTTTTCTTAGTGAAGATGATACACTGCACCAGTACCAGGTGTGTCATAGAAGGTATGAAGAAATGCTAATCATCCATCCCTGTGGTACCTCAGCTTTTGTCAGGGTCATAGGCTGTGTGGTCTTTCAACCAATATAGTAAAGTCGGGATTACTACACTCTCCATTTTCAACCCTGCAAATAGCAGGCCCCCTCTTTTTGTTCACACCAGTGTGAAGAATGAGCATTTTAGTTAAAGAGAACCTTATTCTATTTTACTCATTAAGCAATGGAGAGGAAACCCTCAGAAACAAATGAAGTAAAATTTGAAAGTTTTCTGTTTTTAACTGTACAAAAGAACTAGAGTAAAAGGAAAAGCAATGCTGACGTGTCAAAGAAAAAATATAATAGTCAGTTTAATATAATTTGTTTTAGATTGAAATCTACATTACTCAATACTTTTCAAAAACCTTCCCAAGGTTTTCCCTTTTCTATTATATAGTGAGTTTGAACAGTAAAATTGGCAAGTTTAAATTGTCACGTTCTATCCATTTTTCACAGTAAACCCTCTTTCCAAACTGGGTTTTAAATCTTCTGAAGAGTCAAAAGTCAACTAGAAGTTAATGTGAGGCAACATTAGAAACACCACTACTTGCCTATTTAAAGTCCATTCTGCTTTTGTTCTTTACAAAAGAAAATTCAAATAAGGTTTTGAAATTTTAGGTACTTTGTTTCTCAGTTTCTCTTATAGTTAGAGGTAGCCAAAAAACAGTTCTATTCTTTTTTTTCCCCTCTGGTATCAGGGATTGAAAACTGGGGTAATTAACCACTGAGTCACATCCCAGCCCTTTATATTTTTTATTTTGAGATGAGGTTTCACTAAATAGGACCTTGCTGAGGCTAACTTTGAACATGCAATCTTCCTGCCTCCACCTCCAGAGCTTCTGGGAATAAAAGGCATGAGCCACCATGCCAGGCTCAGTAAGGGGGTTCTGAGAAAAATTTGCTTTCTTGTTAAGGCACAAAATTCCCCTCTCCTTATTCTTCCTTCCTTGAAATCAGACATAGTGCTCTGGAGGAATCAGCCTTGCTGCAACCATGGAAAGAACAGAACAAGGAAGAAAATGATCAAGTGAAAAAAACCAAAAGTCTGGGACACTGATGATATAATGCAGCTCCTCTTCACACCAGCCCTTAACTGCCCACTGAGGTCTTTTGGTTATTGTAGAAAAATAAACTCCAATTTGCTTAAACCACTGCAGTTAGATTTTTGTTACAAACAAGCCAAATCCTATTTTAATAGATACTCTCAAAATAGTTGGTTAATTCACTGGAGGCTGAAATAAAATTCTTTTATGGTTTGGCTATAGCTATTAAAAATAAAATGAAAAAAAAAAATCTTCCTGGCATCAAAGAACAGAAGTATAAAAGAAAACCTGGAAAAAGGAGACCAAATAGAGACAAATAAAAGTAAGTCTTTTTAAAGCGTTAAGGTAAATACAAGGATAAACCATGACAACACTAACATTAATAAGACACAGCAATAATTCTTGTTTTAAGAAGGATGAGGTTATGCTTCATTTACTTTAATGAATATAATATAAATTGACTATTCACTTAAAAATGCTAATCTTCAGGAGTCCAGATCATTCACTTACAAAAACAATTTCTTTAGACTGTTGAATAAATTACAGGACAGTATTCTTTTCTTGTGAAGTCAATTTGTTCCCAGCAAATTGTTAGGAAAAAGAAAAAGTAAGCACAGAATCAAGAATACATAACATACAGTTGATTTGCACCATGTCATTATTTGCAACTCTTAAATAATGTATATTGTAGGACCACTTCATACATATATTAGCATATGATTTTAATACAATGAAATTGCATACTAAATAAAAGTTCTGATTGATGTTTGAGTTATTAAACTCAGCAATAATTATGAAAATTAACTTTGCTAGTTTTTAAATAGGATAGAAAGCAATATGCAATTAATAACCTCAGAAGCTTCAATGCCAAGTGAGAGAAACTCTTCTGCTTGTCACTCAGCAACTGTGTTTAGTTAGGCCAATTAGTCAGTAGGGGGTTGAGTCTCTTGTTTATTTTTGTGGCAAGCAATTATCTTTGCATAAAAATAACGTGAAGAAACAGGTAAAGCAGAACATGAAACTAACAACTTCAACTTCAAAAAACTGGAAAATGGAAAAATATGACCAAACCTAGAAATTAAAAAGATCTCCCTAAATAAATTCAAAAAGGGTAAGTACAGTTCATGATCCAGAATGTCTTAAAGAAATGCATCAGGACATGTGCTTTAATGTTACTTCCTGAATCTGACATGTCTTGCTGTGTATCCTCTAGATTGTCAGGTGGCAATACCCTAGAAATCAGCTGGTCCAGTCTTAGGATAGGACTAGCTGCAGCACAATTGATCGGATTAAAACAACTGTCTGGTCAAAGTACCTTGAACACAGGGAAGAGTCCTGCATGAATATTGCTCACTCAGATATTCTTATAAACCATCAGATGGGAAATAATGTGGCCCAAGTGGCTTAGACATTTACCCTGGAGTGAAGGATAATAAATTCACAGCTTGAAGGTGAAGCAAATAACCTTCAGGGAGGCCTGTCAAGTATAAGATCTTTAAATATTTCTGATATAGTATAGCTTGACCTGTGGACTCCAGCTCCCAAGTTTTATGACTAAGAAAAAAACTAAATGAAAGAGAAATATGTTGAATTTATAAAGAAATTATTATTAGGAAAAATAATTTAAACTAATATTATATATCTCTTAGCTATTGTTTGAGGTTAAGCCCCCCACCAAAAAAAAAAAGTTAACTTGAAACTCTTAATGTAGAAGAGCTTGTATACATTTAAAATTATTTTGAACAGAGCATTTCTGAAGACTGAGTACTCTGTGTGTCAGCCAATCACATTTATTGAATCACCTCTAAACATTCCACTGAGTTTTATAATTGCAGTTAAAACAGTTCATGTGACATCTGCAAGCAGTTGTTGACAGATGAAGAGATAAGCCATAAGCTGTGTTTCCAGCTGTTTTAAATTTAAATTAACATTCTTTTCTAATTTTCCATTTTGATGGCTATGATGACATATTCAGACTTCCAAAGGCCTAGAATCCAGCCCAGTTTCTGAATAGTCCAGGTGTTTGTTCATTAACTCAAATGAAGCACATAAACATATTTTCTTCGTCGTACATTTTTTCTTGTCAGTTCTGAGACTCCTCATCCAATTTCTGTCTAAATCCTGAAAGAATTGTCCTTCTCTCTCCTGTCTAGTTGCCATTTTCCAAACAATTAGAGATGGTCAGGGGTCATCCCTAGGTTATTAACACTTTTAACACTACAACAGACAAAGTGTATATAGTCTCACCAATGGACAGAAACTTTTTATTTACTTGAAATATAGCAATTGAGTAAGTCTTTGTAAAGTATATATAAGATCTAAACATAGCACTTTAAAAGAATCCATTAGCTAAGCAAAGAATGTTGGATTATAAAGATATAAATTATTTTAACTTTAGCAAAGTTAAAAGCTAGAAATTGTTTTAACTTTAACAAATTTAGAAAGTCACTCCCTAATCAAGGGCTCACATTAATAATTATAAATATCTTGGTCTGCGTATGTCTGAAAGTAGTTTTATCAATAAGCAAAAAGTAAAGTAAACTTTCAAAATTATAAAATCCTTTCTACTTTCCAGGAAAGACAAGAAGAGAATAGGAAGAAAGGCAGTGTGCCTTGGCAGAAAACCCAAAGATTTTCCATAAATCCCTACTAAATTTTCTCTCATATTTTATTGGCCAGAACTATCCTATGACAATACTAGCTTCAAAGGAAGAGGGGAAATTAGTTATTTTAAACTGGGTACCATGATCTTAAGGACAGTGTGGTTCCAACTACATTTAAAATTTCCAATTAACACCTTGACTTACATTAAGGAAATTAACCTGAGCCAACAGAGCCAAGGTGTAACGCACAACACAGGACGTAGGTTTCTCTGTGAGGAGAAAAAGCAATTCATCTGTGCTGCGTGGTACTTCACGGCTGTTGCCAAAGCTTGCTGCAGACTCAACTTACAAGAGATCTGAAGTAAAAGGAGCAATGTGGAAGACAGAATGCTCTCCCATCCTGACCCCCCAGCAGAGTGATCCCCAGCTCAAGCGCTCTCTTCTCTGAAGGGATATATGATCTCTTTTCTGTGTGTAGTTCAAAATGAAATAATTTTCTACTTTGTCCACAATTAGAGTCACCAAAATTTGTTCCAGTTTTATCAAAATAAAATGTAAATGTAAAGAAAAAATAAACCCTGCAGAACAGTGTGGCTTCACATTCTGATGGTCCAGTTGCAGCAAATGTCACATGGTAGATATATCTGCTACTAAGTTTTGAGACTAAACTGTTCTAGGAGTTACAAACATTTTCTAATTTATTTGCTCACAATTATAATTAAAAGCAAGAAAGACAATGCCCATACATTTAGGGAAAAAGAAGTAAATAGAACACCCTTCCAGAAAAAAGTATTCCTTAACATGCCTTAAAAGAAATTTTTTTTTCTCCAATAAGCCAGACTCAGAAGTTCCAAATTACTTAAAACTACTACATGCATTATAATCAAATGTTGAATCAAGTAGAAATTATTTAATTAAAAATGTTAACTAAACGAACTCTGAGAGTAAGACACTTTGTTGAACAACTGTAAAGACTTAGAAGGAAACTAATCCTTACTTATCTCTTAATTGCCAGTTTCATCAAATACAAGCCAAGTTTTGATAACTAAACATGACCCAGATGTATTATCACATGTTTCAACCCCCTGCTGCTAAACATTTGTTCTGATCTAAAACACCCTCTGATCCGCACGCACAGGAACTAAACCCTCTTAATTTCTCTGTCCTCATAAACTCTAAATACCCCTAAAAATTTCTGGATCTTCACACTACCTGTGCATGCCATATATTTAGTGTATACTTCTGTATTTATAGATGTAGTATATGCACTAAATTCCTCACATCATAAAACCAAAAAATTAGTACATTAAAAATAAAGACATCCTAATAGAAAAGTATCATCTATGAATCAAAATAGTGGGAAGATATATACTTAGAGATGAAAAGACAACAAAGCCTGTGGAGTCTAATTTTCCCAAAAGAATCAAAGTCCATATTTAAATTGAAGAGACTATAATCTCAATAAAAGTTTTAAGTTACTTGGTGTGATGACACTTATAATATAAGGTGGCATAAACAATGAGTAATTCCTGACAGTGATGGACACAATTATTTTATAATTAGTAAAAGTAGTTTGAAGACTATTAAAATATTTAACTGCAAAATAGTAGGCTAGAGTAAAGGGTGATATAAAAAGTAATAAAAGAATGTGTAATTTATAAAAAAGATTATATAATGTCACATTTTGGTTTAGAAAAGAGAGGTTACTATATCTATGAGCATCAGCACACATCACCCACCTGGGATACTTTCCTCAGAAGGACAACAATATGCTCTAAATTAGGAACCTTTTTAACTTTCAAGAGAGACCATGATCATAGAATGATTACCTATTACTCCTCTTCCTCTAGCTGGAAGGAGCCAGCTAATGTCAGTAGGAAAAAACCCAGATGGGGGAAAAAATGTGGAAATAATGAACTAAAAATGAAAAATATCTTAAGCTTATAAAACAGAAACTGTTCTGGAACAGACAGGAAACAATATTCTAAATATTCTAATATCCTACTGGACAACATGCAGCTTCAGAGAGATGTGTCATTAAGATGGAATGAGACCCACAGTCGTGCTTATTAAAATTCAAGTTTAAGATATTTTAGTGATATTTTATTAAAAAGAAAGGTGTGCCTTTTTTTTCCCACATTCACGGAAGCACCTAGTATTGCTTGTGTTCTTATAGCCATATTAATTGGAGTTAGATGAAATTTTAGGGTGGTCTTGATTTGCATTTCTCTAATTACTAGAGATGATGAGCACTTTTTCATATATTTGTTGATCACCTGTATATCTTCTTCTGTGAAGTGTCTACCTAGTTCCTTGGCCCATTTATTGATGGGGTTCTTTGTATTTTTTGGTGTAAAGTTTTTTAAGTTCTTTATAAATTTTGGAGATTAGTGCTCTGTCTGAAATGTGTGTGGAAAAGAATTTCTCCCACTCTGTAGGCTCTCTTTTCACATTATTGATTGCTTCCTTTGCTAAGAAAAGCTTTTTAGTTTGAATCCATCCCATTTATTGATTCTTGCTTTTATTTCTTGCACTTTATGGGTCTTGTTAAGGAAGTCTGGTCCTAAGTCAACATGATGAAGATTCGGGCCTACTTTTTCTTCTATTTGGTGCAGGGTCTCTGGTCTAATTTCTAGGTCCTTGATCCATTTTGAGTTGAGTTTTGTGCAGAATGAGAGATAGAGGGTTAATTTCATCTTACCACATATGGATTTCCTGTTTTCCCAGCACCATTTGTTGAAGAGGTTATCTTTTCTACATTGTATGTTTTTGGCACCTTTGTCTTATATGAGAGAACTATACTTATGTGGGTTTGTCTCTGTGTCTTCTATTCTGTGCCATTGGTCAACCTGTCGATTTTGGTGCCAATACCATGCTGTTTTTGTTACTATTGCTCTATATAGAGTTTAAGGTCTGGTATTATGATACCTCCTGCATCATTCTTCTTGCCCCAGATTGCTTGGGCTATTCTGGGTCTTTTGTTCTTCCAGATGAATTTCATGATTGTTTTCTCAATTTCTATGATGAATGTCATTGAGATTTTAATTGGAATTGCGTTAAATCTGTATAGTGCCTTTGGAAGTACCTACATTGCTGGTGGAATTGCCAACTGGTGCAGCCACTCTGAAAAGCAGTATGGAGATTCCTCAGAAAACTTGAAATGGACCCACCATTTGACCCAGCTATCCCTCTCCTCATTTCATACCCAAAGGACTTAAAATCAGCATACTACAGTAAAGCAGCCACATCAATGTTCGTAGCTGCTCAATTCACAATAACTAGATTGTGAAACCAACCTAGATGCCCTTCAATTGACGAATGGATAGACTGTGGTATACACACAATAGAATATAATTCAGCTGTAAAAAAGAATAAAATTATGGCATTTGCTGGTAAATGGATGGAGTTGGAGAATATTATGCTAAGTGAAATAAGCCAAACCAAAAAAAAAACCCAAGGCTGAACATTTTCTCTGGTAAGTTAATGATGATACATAACAGGGGTTGGGGCTGGTGGTGGAGGTCAAGAGAAGAATGAAGGAACTTTGGATTATTAGAGGGAAATTGGGCAGGTGGGGACTGGGGGAAGGAAAGATAGTGGACCGAGACAGACATTATTACCCTATGTACACGGATGATTACACAAATGTGTAATCACACAAATGTGTGAAACTACATTGTGTACAACCATAGAAATGAAAAGTTGTACCCCATTTGTGTACAATGAATCAAAATGCAGTCTGTAAAAATAAAAATAATATATAAATAAAGGAAAGGTTTTAAACATAAACATTGAAATGAACTCATTGTAGTTCAGATTAGGCAACTGACTGCTTGGCATTTCACAAAAGTATCTATCAAAATTCACATCTATCCCCTTCATAAGCAAGTATTTAATACTTGTATGTGATACCTAGTCTACATGGTATAATGCATAGTTCACCTCAATATCAGAGATTTAGTTTTAACATATAAATATCTTAATTTATAGTGTATCACTTCAATTTTCAATTGGAAATTAAGTTATAGCTATATATTTATATGAGATTTATATTATACCAAACAATCCTAAGAGAAGGAAATATATATATTATATCATATATCAGTTATTAACTGAGGTAAGTCAGGCATATATGCTGTCCTCCCTCTCACACCATTACCTATATTTTACAGGGGAATAATGAGGTAAAATAAACATCAAGGGTACCCTTAATAATAATAAAAATATCACACGACAGCCAAAACTGCATTTCAGATGTTGTCTGCTAAAGGAAGCTTGAGGGGCTTCCAAGAATGTCCTTGTATTACTCGGCTTTCCATCGCTGTGACAGAAGTTCTTATAAGGAGGAAATATTTATTCTGGCTGACAGTTCCAGAGGTTTCAATCCATGGTTGTTTGGCTTTGTTGCTTTTGGGTCTGTGGTGAGGCAAAAGATCATGGCAGGAAGCTCATGGTGGAGCCAAGCTGCTCACCGCATGGCCAGGAGGCACGGAGAGAAAGAAAGGAAGGGCACAGTCTCAATATCTCCTTAAGGGCATGTTTTCAATGATTTAATTTCCTTTCACCACATCCCAGCTCCTAAGGTTCCACCACCTCCCAACACCAGCATAGGCCAGTGATCAAACTTTCAGCATGTAGGCCTTTGAGGGACATTTAAAATCCAAACCATTAAGAGTCTTTGGTGTGACTTGAAAGAGTGAAACAAGCATTGTCCCAAGTTTAAAACTGGAAAAGAAGCTAAACTATCAAACAGTGTGTGGCACCAAAAAGTAATTCTCACTTTAAAGTTTTTAATTTTTTTTTTTTTTAACTTTTGGCCATACTGGGGATTGAATATAGGGCCTAGCAAATAAGAGGCAAGCACTCTACCACCAATATGCACCACCAAACCCATTTAAATCTTATATTGAGACAGAGTTCCACTAACTTGCCCAGGTGGGCCTCAAATTTGTGATCTTCTTACCTCACCCTCCCCAGTAGTTAAATATTTTATCTTTAATTCATTAAGTTATTTGTCACTATGTATTACATTACAGCAATATAATGACCACAATGTACTCCTGTGGACATGGCACAAAGGTGCATTTTCTAAAGTACAATACATATGGTTTCAAACAGAGTAGTCCTCACTGCTACCAACATTATGGAAGAAAAAATCTTGCATTAAAATCTCTGACATCATTATTTGCTTAATCTGTATATCTAAAGCAGTTTCAAATTACCCAATTTGAAGTGTTATGGTCATGACTCATGAATAATTTTGGCCTTGATAAAAGTCTAATTTGGCATGGATGAACACCAAAATTAAAAGAAAGAGGGAAGATTCAAGGAGAACAAACAGAGAGTCACTATCATCTCCAAATCCAAAATTTGGCTCTGAGACAAAAGGATTAGTTTGTTTTTTGGGGAAATCATAAATGTCACGACCCATAAGCAAACATGAATCTAAATAAGTGTCCTATTTTTTCAAAACATAAACTTGGAAAAGGACTTTAAAAAGGATAAAGTAACTAAATACCCACAACAGACACAAACAAAGAGAAAGAATTAGAAATATTCCATGTAGGCAATGATACTGTAGTGAAGTAAACCACAATGGTTTAAAACAGCCCCACATCTGGTATTTGATATTAACTGGCTACTTCCAAGGAACTTAGAGTGAGCGGAAATAGCAATGCCTCTTACAGATTATAGGAATTCAATTATAGGATCCATGGCAACTGTGTGGTCACTCCATTAAAAGAAAATCAAGACCATCTTCTTTAAGATTTCAGTCTAATGAATTTGCCAAATTTATTCACTCTTTGTGGGGTGAGGAACTCAGGGTGGGGGCAACAGAGCTGATCTAAGCATAAACAAAGAGAAAGGAATCTTCTTGGTGAAAGTTTACAAGGCCATTATCAACACATCTTTTTAAGTAATGTAATTGTTTGCCATTTCAGAAAAGGCACTAAACCTCTGAACACTAGTCTGCGAAGGCAGATAGTAGTCAGCTCCCCACACCCCCAGGCAGTTCCCAGGGGGAAGAAGTGTTGGTCTGAGTGGCACACTCAGAAATTTTTTTTCCCCCATCAATTATTCATCCTCTTCCAGTATCTTAGCAAGTTGGAACCAAACATATCAATTTTGTGAATACTCCTCTATATACAAGATAATATTAAATGAAAAACTTAACTTTAATCCTTTTCCAACCCCCCCAAAAAAGTACAGCACATTTATTAGAAAAGGCAGTTTGTGTAAGAACAGAATATTACTCTGAAGAAAATTATTTCACAGAAAAATCTAAATCTGAATACTGCATAACTAGGGAAATGTAACAGCACTTCAATATAAAGTTTCATTTTATGTAATTATACATAGTTTCAATCTTAAAATAAAACCATGAACATTACTTTTTAAAAAAAGGATGATACCAGGATCTGCATGTTGATGTGTATGGACAGGGCAGGATTCTCTAAATGTTTATTCGTGCACATGTTGCCTGATTGTCAGTCCTTTGTTCCAGATACAGTGAGAAAAAAATTCTGTTTAGAAATATGGTCAAAAGTTCCTAAAATACTCCAACTAACATCTGTACTGGAATCCTAAGGAAGTGAACACTTTCAAGATGTTATTCAATAAAAAAATATGTTGTTCAAGAGCTGGGAATGGTGAACTCCACTTCTTTTTAATTCCTTTTTCCTGTTCACTTGCATCCCTCCAGTGCCCAGCACCATAAGGTGATGAGCACATGGAGACAAAGCAGTCCATAGCACTGACTGGCAAAATGACAAAGAGAACCATCAAACAAGACCAACGGCAGTACTCAGTAAATTAGAGAACCCAAGTAAAGCAGATATGCCCTCCAAAAAGGAAGACATCTACTCTGTGATTCACCTCCATGACCACACAGAGGGCACATACTTTGGTGGAGCCACTCAGAACAACAGCACCCAAGAGGTGATACAATCACATTTTTCCAGACAAATTCACATGGGTTTAACTCTCATATGTAACTTTCTACCATTAAATGCTCTTTTTTAAAAATATTCTCCAATGAAAGGATATTTGTAGGTTTTAAGAATTCTGCAATGATTTCATTATAAATTTACAATGCACATATTTCTGTTGAGAAGATTCAACAGAATGTGAAAATGTTTACACATTGAAGCAGCATCATTAGCATGTATGATTAACAGACATTTTAAATCTGAAAAGTGCTTAAGCTCTGAATGCATTCAGGATAAGTTCATGTGAAATCATCTGGCATTATAAAAGTCCTCTGTGTGATACACAAATGACGTAAGCATGAACACTGTAGGTGATTAGGTAATACCCATTATACTTGGTTGCTTGGTTTGGTGTTCTGTGGCCAGAGTTAACACCTTCCAGGACAAGAACAAACTCAGGTAACCAGCACAGGTGGACTCATATACTAAACAACTATAATACGTATCAAGCCTCCATATGCTGAATGATTAAACATTCAATATTTCCTCCAACTGCCTCAAAATCAAACATCAATACTACATCCTCTTATTTTAGAAATCAGGAAAATTATCAGCAGGCTTATAATAACAATATGTAACATTACTTTTGCAAAGTACTAGAGAATCAGTTCATGTATCAAGGACATAATACATGCTGATATTTTTTTCTAATTATGAATGCTATTCATATAACAAAATTTTTATATAAATAGAAATATACACCATCATCCATACAATCTTAGGAAATAGTCATCAATTACTGTCTTCATTTTACACGTAAAGAAGCACAAAGAAACTAAGTAGTTTGTGCACAGTCACACAGGTAGTAAGTGGCGCTGGCAGGATGTGAATGTACATACCTAGATTGTGCATACAGAAAGTATTTCAGAGCCTGTGTTCTAAACCACCACAATGCATCTCTATCTAAACAGTTACATCACAGAAGCAAGCTGCCATTACATAATTGAAACAAGCAAAACAAAACAACAAAAAAATGTTCTTTGAAGTACTGTCATAGGAAGTATAAGGTACATAGGATCTGTAGTCAGGAAAAGGCTAACTGACTACAGCCTTAACTACTCATGACTGTGCACGCTTTACCACTGCAAAAAAGGAAGAGTGGTGACTGGGAGATCAAGCTAAAGGACAAAATAAATTACAAAATAAATATCTAAAAAACCTCTACAACTACAGGAATCACAAAACACATCTTTCTAATGTAGCCCAAAATATTCATTTCCTCTCTACATACCCAAACAAGGCAAGTGTTGAGGCTGAACTCAGTGAAATATGCCTTTTAAATGCTTCAGGACTGCTACTTGTACAAGGTTGCACATATAAATATTTTCTCTTCCAAGTATGTTCATTTTCTACTAGATATCATGAGTTTAAGTAAATTTTTCTAAATTAAACTTTTTATAACAAAAGATACAAAGTATTTATACCATTTATTTTCATTATTCCTCACCTTTTCTTTTTAATATTACCAATAGCAGGAACACTTTCAGTTTGGTTTGGATATGAGGTTTCCTCCAAAAGTTCCTGTTAATGCAGGAATGTTTGGGGGTGAAGAGATGGAATTATGAGAGCTATAACCTAATCATTCCATCCTAGTTTGAATGAACTAACTGACTGACAACTATAGGCAAGTGGGGCAGGGCCAGAGAAGGTGGGTCACTGGGGGCATGTCCTGGAAGGATGGCCTGTCTCTCTCTCTCTCCTCCCCCCTCTACTTCATCATAGGCTTTCCTCCACTGGGCCCTTCCACCATGATATTCTGCCTTACCTCAAGCCCAGAGCAATGGAGTCAGCCATCTGTGGATGTGACCTCTGAAGCTGTAGGCCCCAAGTGAATTTTTCCCCCTCCAAGGTGTTTTTGTTGGATATTTTGATCATAGCAACACAAAAGCTAACTAAACCACTTTAAAGCAAAATTTTCGAAGAAGGAATTTCTAAGACACTTTAGGATTAACTCTTGTTTTCTTTTTTAACTGCCAGTTGACCTACACCTAAGTGTGGAGAATCCAGACTTGTATACCACTTCAGAATTTTCTTTAACGTTTTGTTTCAATGAATTGCCAAAAAATACTTAGCCATGCAAGAAAGAACACATAACCCACGGTTGCTAGTTTAAAGAACTCTTAAGAGGTAAAAGATGTGGTGTGTGTGTGTGTGTGTGTGTGTGTGTGTGTCTAAGCATAACTACTGTTTACATTGCTTGCTGTTTGGAATGCAAATCATGATAGCAAAGTTGTCTGTTATTAATATTTTTTATAACTGTATCCAGAACACAGAGTAATGGGTGTTTACATGAGTCTAAAGTAATCACGACTTGACGTCATCATCAGGAATCAGGGGCACACAGAGGAGTTCAAACACCACACATGGGTGGCCATGGAATGAGAAAGATAGTCACTGATAGACTCATGGAACCCAGAGTTAAAATGACTTCTAGTTGGTTTCTTTAGACACTTTTGAGCAAATTAAACCTCTTAGACCCCCCCTTTCAGTGTCACATTCAGGAATCTGTGGAGGCTCCTGTTGCTTTAACCCAAACTCAGAGTTGCTCTTTGGATTCTCACACTCCACAATTTCCTGTTTCCCTTAAATTCTTGACTCTTCAGTGAAAGGGTCCCTTCCCAGGTCTCCAAACACCATTACTACTTTTGTACTGTGTTGCCACCTTTCAATATTCAAAATATTGCTCCTCCCCCCCATTTCTGTAATCAGCATCTATTCATTTTTTTTTCTTCATTTAATCTGGTATCACCTTACTTCTACCAGGCCTGCCCAAGCAACAACCAGAAGCCTACCCGACCATTGGTGGTAACTCATGAAACTCACAAAAATATTTTATATGGCTTGCATTTACAGTTCAATTTATTTTTGTTATTTTTAATTAGTAAATTTGGTGTTTCTCAAAAATGATTATAAACTTGCTATTGACATTTTTTACATCAATCATCACATTATAATTTCCTGCTTTGAATAAAAACTGCCATTAATGAGAATTGATTACAGTGTCCCTGAATTGAAGGAGACTCAAATATGAGAATATGGATTGGTAAGCACATAAACATGGTATTAATCAATAGAGTAAAAGTGTTAGGAGCATCTACAACACCTCCTTCTTGAGGTCCTCAATTTCCTTTTTCTGCCCTTTTCAGCCAGTCCCTGAGGAAGGTCTCAGAAAATAACAGGCCTACAATCCAAACTCTAACCCTAAACCCTTGGGGTACCTGAGTCTCAGGTGCCAGAATTTTTTATGAAACCCAGTGTGTATGCATTTTAATATTCAACACCCCCAATGAGCAGGATCTGTAGCAATATCTCATAAATATGCTGCTGTTTCTTCAATAAAGTTTAGAAATATTTAAATTTACAGGATAAATAAAGATTATAAACAGTATTATGCCAAAATTCAGGCTAGTGTTATAGCACCAAATGATTTTTGGGAATGAGCTTTTGGATTTCACAATTACAAAAAAAAAAAGGAAAATGATTGTGGAACCCATATAATACTTGAAAGCTCCAAGGGTACTATCAGGATAAGGAAACAGTAGGAATCCATTAGTAAAAGGTATTTTAAGGTACCTCCTGGATTCCTTCTATCATGGATGTCCAATAAAGCAAATCAACACACTCTCTGATCTCTTAAACTACACTGAAAAAATAAATAAATAAATTGATAGGAGCAACCCAAACAATTTACATGGGTAAATTTCAGAAGAAACAACTTCAAAAACGTACTTAAAATAATTACATCAAAGTTTAGAATTACATTATATATCAAACCCCTTAGCATCCCTCATTGTTCACAATTCTCAGCTAACATCTCTTTTTTTCTAACTTGAAAAAAATCCATGATACCTGAAGGTGCATTTAGAAATGTGAACTTACCAATATGTGTGTTTAACAAATGGTAGGCCAATATAGTGCCTACAGTATGCATGTCTGCCAGCAATATTGTAACTGGCGAAAGATAAAACAGTGTATGTTCAGAAGTTTGCAGAGGCGTAATGGCTCTGCCAACTAAAGTTTGTTCTTTCCAAATCCACTTATTTGTGAAAGGTCATTTGGCATAGGTAAAATAATAGTCTTTCACTGAAGTTACATTAGCACAACTTAGAAAAACTGCTTAATAACTGTCAGGAATTCACATTAGGCTCCGAGCTAAGGAGTTATTCTTTCAATACTTCCAGAAATCAGGTTATTCACAATCTATCTTTAGTCAAAGGGGTAGCATGTGGTAAAGTCTGGAAGAAAGTCCACATTCATTGTAGTTTGTTCCATTATAGGGAATCTGGACTAAGAAGCTTTCACAGGACAGCCCTAAATGTAGAGTGATACACTTCTCTCTGCCTTCTTGCACATTATTACAATGTGCAGGGAGAGAGTTATAGAGGTGCTGAAAGGAGAAGAGATCATAAGTCTTTCACCAACCCAAAAGGCCCAAACCCATCACCACATTTCTCTAAAACGTTCTCTAAATGTTGTGAAAGTATTTTTTAAAAGAAAAAAAAACTATTCTTGATCTTTGTTAAGTCATCTGAGTCTTAAATCCATCATTCTTAATGACACATAACATATATCTCATTGAGGTGTAATGAAATACAAAATGAAGTTGAAAGACCCTAGCAAGGTACATGGCACAGGCAGCTGCTTAGGATGCCGCAGCTCATTATTTAAACTCTGACTCTCAATATATAGAGGAATGCATGGTACCTGGAGATGATCTGAATCTTCATGGAAGAAGTCTGGAGTTGCTGAAGGCAGGAATAGTGCTGGGGGTACAAGAGGGCCTCCCTCCCTCTTCTCACACCAGCAACAATGTCCCCAAGTTTAGAACCAAGAGAAGCTTCCAGGTTGGCCCATGGTGAAAACAAGGGGGCAACAGCTCCTTCTCAAGAACCTCAAATCCTCCACTCTACACTCCTCTCAAATAAATTTAGAAGGACAAGAATAGCAACCCAGTGCTCTTAAGAATATTCAACTGAGATCAATAATTAACTGATCCTTAAGCAGTTTTGATACTCTCTCATGAAAAACTGGTGACCAGTTCAGGAGAAGAAATACAAAGAAGTGGAAGCCAATATGAAAGAACTGAGCTTTTTATGTCCATATCCACATATGGCCAGCATCACCCAGACTAACGTCAGAAATCTGAGAGAGGAGATCGACAAAAACACTTAATCTTACACTGTGAGGAAAATTATAAACACGGCAGTCATAGGCCAGCTATTAAAGAATCAGATACTCCAGAGAAAAGGACATGAATCCAATCCTTCCATTATACAACCTTTTGCCCTCCTCAGAAAGGGGCTAAGAAGGAAGTCAAACTCTGAGCCTCTAACATAAATTGTAAGGTGAAGCAATAAGAGTTTAAAGGTTTCCTCTTCCACACACATTTCACATTTCCTTAATCTTGAACCTCCCTTCTAAAGATTGACTGCTAGGGGAGGGGGATTCCTACCTGGAAGTGTGAGCACTGAAAGACAAAGCACAGAAAGGCCTCCAAGTAAATGACTAAAAATTACAGACACATTTGTGGAATGCTACTTAAATAAAGTCTACCTCTTCATCTTTAATGCAGGTTAACAGGCTAGGCATACTTTTAATTTTCCCATAGGAAATGTCCTACCACCTGTCAAACTCCCAAATATTGTAAGTATATTATGCAGCTCATGTCCCATTGACCCTAGACAGTTATTTCCCTTTAATGGAATGTAAATACCTGAAGTCTACTTTGTTTCTGCATAGATGGCCTGTTGTCTAGTAAGTACAAGATTTATGGAAGAATGCTGTCATCATCCATGAATCCAGTCTCTTCTTTGAAATATCCTAATTCTACAAGTAGAACCAACATATTCCTATGATTAAAACATTGAGACCAGGATTAATTTCCCACCTCCCTTAACTCTCACATTGATCAGTCACCAGATCTATGGGTTCTTTCTTGTTAACAGCTCCTTCATCTGTTCCCCCTGCCCACACTCTGCTCAGCCTCTTCACCTCCCATCTAGACTATTTCTGTGGCTTCTTAACTGACCATCTCTCCCAATAAAAGTCCTAATGACCTCTAATCAATCCCAGGAATAATTTCAAGTCTTCTTACTATGTTATTCAGTTGCTTGGGTCATGATTAACCCTCTCTGACTCATAGCATGAAGTTTAGACTGCTTAAACTAGCTCAGGGCATAATCAGTAATGATCCTAATTATGTCTTGTTTTAATCAGCTTTTTTGCCGCTGTGACTAAAAGATCTGACCAGAACAATTTTAAAGAAAGAAAATTCATTTGAGGGCTCACAGTTTCAGAGGTCAGAGGTCTTACTCCACAGGAGCCTGCTCCATTCCTTGTGGCTCACAGTGAGGCAGAACATCATGGTGGAAGAGCATGGCAGAGGAAAGCAGCTTGCATCATCAGGAAGCAGAGACAGAGAGACTCCAGATACAAAATATATACCCTATAGCCACACCCCAATTCCCACCTCTCCCAGCCACACCACCACTTCAATTAATCCCAGCAGGGATTAATTCACTGATTGGGTTAAGACTCTTACAACCCAATCATTTCTCCTCTGAACCTTCTTGCATTGTCTCACAAGTGAGCTTTTGGGGGACACCTCACATCCGAACCATAACATGTCTCTTAAGTTATTCTTACTTAAGAGTCTTCACTATTATCCTATACAACCCTCAGCTCCAGTCAAAGGGTTCTACTTGTCTTCTCATTTTCTCATCCCATTCAAGAGATCAAATGACTTCTAGTTTTGATGAACTGTCTGTGGAAATTCACATCCAAGTTACAATCCAAGCTCTGTTCTCAGTTCAAGGTTCCCAGATAATCCAGACCACACTGATGAGGTTCTCATCCAAACTATAGAATACACACAGTGCTTTGGTACCAATTCCCTAACAAAGGGGCAATGTTTCTCACAGTACTTTTGTTTACAAATCTTTATTTTTTTGTCCACAAATCTTTATTTTGAGTTATTATTCCTCAAAGACAGGAAAAATGGCATGTCCTTTACTATGCCTATGCCTGATAGATTATTTTGCAAACTTAACAATTATATAATGGATATGATATAACCAATGAAATTAGTCACTGATACACATCATAGATAAGTGCAGATAATACTTTCATTGTGCATGAGAATGACTTAGGATACTATTTTAAATGTATTTTAAAAGTATGAGAGATTTGGTTGCTGTCAGGTTAAGGAGAGAGAGAGAAAAAAAAAAAGAAAGCCCTAGGGAATTCTGGTGCAGCTGGCACACAGATGGTAATTTGAGAAATGCTGCCACTGTAGGTGTCTAGGTATTCATACTCCCCGTACAATCCACTATATTTATGGAGTAAAAGTTCCATAAATATACTTCATATGACGTAATTCATTTTTTTCTTTCTTTTTTGGTCATAAACCAACTTCTTCCTTAAAATAAAACTCCATCCAACCACCCAGAGAGAACTTTACCTAAACTCTTATTGCAAATCACTAGATTTAGCAATCTAATGCTTTTTCTTGGTTTTGCAGTTTTCTTTAGTTTGATGACAATTTAAATACTTCCTCTTTTTTCCCCATCATATACACTTACTTTTACTTTTAACTTACTTTTCTGACCTTGACAGCTTGTACAAACATCCTTCAGAGAAATATTTTAGGATTTTTAATTAAATCATACCACCACCAAATTAAAAAAGGGAATGTACTAAATGCAAATAAAAGTCAAGGAATAAGATCTTGATTCCTTTTACAATTTCGCCTGCAATGTTTTGTATGGCTTTGGGGACCACACAACGGATTGGATGGATAGCTTTGGTTCATAGCTTGTGTGTTGTTTCATATGATTTAAATATTTTTGAAATTACTATGTTAACTACCAAAATTTTGCATCTATTGTGATTAGGTATATAAGGCATCTTTATTTACTTTCTGAAATATTGTGCTAGATTTTACTGTTCACAGAAAATTAACAATTGGTTCCCCCCCAGTTCTCTGGTGCCCTCATCTAAATGAGGTGCTTATATAGATAGACCACTAGGGAGAGACATGGAGTCTTTGGATCAGTCTTTGAATCAGTTGCATCCAAGTTTTGCAACAAGGACATAACAGTTTTACTGAAGGCATTAATGACACATATCCTGTCAAGGCTATATTCACCACTGGGGAATGGTTTAGTGCAGCAATAATATACTGCTGGGTGGAACTCATAGATTTAAAATAATGTTTCATGATGTGAGAAAACAATCCATATCACATACAGAATATCAATTCATATTCACCAAACAATATAAAAGATGGTTAAATATGAAGAGCAATATTTACCAACAAAAATGCAGACTTTCAGCAAAGGGAAAATTTTATTACTTCACCACTAAGACAATTTTGAAAATTAAAATAAATTAATGATTTTTACCCTCCAATCTCATACCTATACATAACATCCCTCCTCCCTTCCTCCCCACCCACCTCTGCAGAACATTCGTTCATGACTGATCCATAGTTAGTGACTCTCATATATGCTATTGGCTTATCAGGAAGTGCTTCTCATTTTAATTACTGCATCACACTTCTTATTATAAATCAAAGTAAGTTACCATAGGCAATGTAGAGGTGTTGCCTTACTAAGTTATACTTAAATTAGTTTGACTGCTTGCAGACACAAAAAAAGTGAACAAATGTGGCAAAACTCAAGGACTCAAATTACAGATGGCATTACGGAGGTCCAATGCTACATTTTTGTGGTATTTAAAGACAGAAGACACTCTCATTACTATAGCTATAGCGATGCATTTGTGTTGAATTGCAATGCAAATAATGCACTGTTTTGCAACAGTATATTGTCTTCACTGAAAAATTTTTTGTCGACTTCAATTATTAAACTACAAATTCTGATATTTTAATTTTCCCCAAAATTTAAATGCAAAATAGTTCATTTTAAGCCTTAGTCTTCTTAACGTGTATCTCAACATATAACTGGGAAGACAATTTCTGCACATGTTCATCAATAAAGTCAATTGAAAGTTGAGAGCAACATACCACTGGCAATTCTAACTCGCCATCAGTTGAAATAAACCACTGCAGTCTAGTTTCAGCTAGAGGCATTGCAAGTGTTTAAAGTAAGACATCTCATAGTATGCTGAGTCTAAAACTTCAGGAGTTCAAGGACTCTTAAAGCACACTCCGTTGTTATGAACTTTTTCGGTTAAAAACATACTCTTCAGAAGAGCTCAGTAAGAGGCAGATACAAACAGCATAACTCCTTGCTGAATATCAGAATGCCTTCAAAAGCATCTTAGCAACACTTTTAGGCAAAGAAATAAACACCTCTTTTTTAAAAGCAAAATAAATAAAATGACTCAAACAATAAAAATACAACTTTTTAGTATCTCACGATCAGATTTTAGAAAAGCTGAGTTTATAAAGTTGAAAAAATAAATCTTGTTTGATTATGATCTAAATGACTCTAACCTCCGGTTACAAGTCAAGTTTGACCAACTTCAAGTGAACTCTTAAGTCTCAAGCCCTCAAGCCCAGTTCCTAAATTCCCTTATACTTTTTCCAAAATAGCGCACGGCGCCGGGCGCTCCGCATACTATGAAGACTTCAGGAAAATCAGATTCGGTTGACTGGTCATCCTTGCCCCAGAAGCTACTTGGAGTCCCACACATCAGTCAGGGGAAGAAAGCATTTCCCGACCAGAATGAAAAGCTCTCCTGAGCCACTCAAACTGGGCAGAGTTCCAGACCCCCTTATTGCGCCAGCGGAGACCACTCTGAAACAGACCCTGATCTCTTATTACTAGATACCTCTCTCGGCCCTCCGCTTCTGTAACTTGCCTTTCTATCTAGTAATAACTTTCTATTTAAAAAGAAGTTAAACTTTTCTCCAAGGAAGCTTGCACTGAGCTCTGGATCCAACGTCCACCAGGCTAAAGGGGGACATACACTCTTAGCTCTTATGCGCAGGTTCTCAGCAAACTCAGCCCGCTGCCGGACTCGGGCCCAGCTCCCGGCCCTAGACGGGCAGGATCAGCGCACTTACCTTGACCTCGCCCCCGTCCGGCTCCGCGTCGGAGAAGCCAAGTCCCGATTCCAAGGCGGCGGCAGCGGCGGGCGCCTCGCGCGGACCCGGGAGCAGCGCAGCGGCGAGCAGGGAACACGCCAGAGAGAAGAAGCCCAGCAAGTGCATGGTGGAAGGACCGGTCCGCTAGCGGGGCCAGGGGTGGGGACGCGGGCGCCCCTGCGAGGCAGAAGTCCCCTCCTCGTCCCCTTTCCTCCGATTTCCTCTCGGTGACCCCCCTGGGCGAGCCGGAGGCGGCGGGAGCGGGTCCGGGGCTCCGCGTTCCCAACTTTGTAAGTCGCTCTCACAGCCAGTGCCAGGGAAAGGCGACGGGTGTCAGGTAAAAGCCTCACAGGAAACCGGACATCCGAGCTCCCCTCATTCGGAGCCGGCGAGGTGAAGCGAGGGCGAGGGAGGACGGCTCCTCGGTTCGCGTTTTTGTTTTTGCCTTTTGGAAAGGGGGGGAAAGCCCAAACACCCCGCAATGTTCAACTCCTCCAGAGCCACCAGAGCCCTTGTCCCCTTCCTCCCTCTCCGTCCCCGAAGTGAGGCGAGCCGGACAGCTGGAGCTGCGGGAGAGGCGGCGGCGGCGGTGCGGGTGGCGCGAGCGGGGCGGCGAGGCGCCCGGCGGCGGCGGCGAGGCCCGGGAGCGCCGCGGCGCACGAGCCTCCAGTGCGCGCGGGGCTGAGCGGCGGCAGCGGCGGCGGCGGCGGCGGCGGGCGCAGGGGCAGGGCATGACTGATGCGCCCTCTGCCTGCGCTTATGTGAGAGAAAGCGGCCGAGGGAGGGAGCGTGCCGAGCCCGGGCTGCCCTCCCCTCTCACTTTCCCTCGGAAGCTCTCTCCCTGCCGCCCCCCCCTGCCCCCGCCCCCC
>JAJEJO010003208.1:162448-250674 GCA_020662805.1 Glaucomys volans | reverse complement strand
CTCCGCTTCTGTAACTTGCCTTTCTATCTAGTAATAACTTTCTATTTAAAAAGAAGTTAAACTTTTCTCCAAGGAAGCTTGCACTGAGCTCTGGATCCAACGTCCACCAGGCTAAAGGGGGACATACACTCTTAGCTCTTATGCGCAGGTTCTCAGCAAACTCAGCCCGCTGCCGGACTCGGGCCCAGCTCCCGGCCCTAGACGGGCAGGATCAGCGCACTTACCTTGACCTCGCCCCCGTCCGGCTCCGCGTCGGAGAAGCCAAGTCCCGATTCCAAGGCGGCGGCAGCGGCGGGCGCCTCGCGCGGACCCGGGAGCAGCGCAGCGGCGAGCAGGGAACACGCCAGAGAGAAGAAGCCCAGCAAGTGCATGGTGGAAGGACCGGTCCGCTAGCGGGGCCAGGGGTGGGGACGCGGGCGCCCCTGCGAGGCAGAAGTCCCCTCCTCGTCCCCTTTCCTCCGATTTCCTCTCGGTGACCCCCCTGGGCGAGCCGGAGGCGGCGGGAGCGGGTCCGGGGCTCCGCGCTCCCAACTTTGTAAGTCGCTCTCACAGCCAGTGCCAGGGAAAGGCGACGGGTGTCAGGTAAAAGCCTCACAGGAAACCGGACATCCGAGCTCCCCTCATTCGGAGCCGGCGAGGTGAAGCGAGGGCGAGGGAGGACGGCTCCTCGGTTC
This sequence comes from Glaucomys volans, assembly GCA_020662805.1. NCBI lineage: Eukaryota > Metazoa > Chordata > Mammalia > Rodentia > Sciuridae > Glaucomys > Glaucomys volans. The sequence goes on along the minus strand of JAJEJO010003208.1, from coordinate 250,000 downwards.
GCGTTTTTGTTTTTGCCTTTTGGAAAGGGGGGGAAAGCCCAAACACCCCGCAATGTTCAACTCCTCCAGAGCCACCAGAGCCCTTGTCCCCTTCCTCCCTCTCCGTCCCCGAAGTGAGGCGAGCCGGACAGCTGGAGCTGCGGGAGAGGCGGCGGCGGCGGTGCGGGTGGCGCGAGCGGGGCGGCGAGGCGCCCGGCGGCGGCGGCGAGGCCCGGGAGCGCCGCGGCGCACGAGCCTCCAGTGCGCGCGGGGCTGAGCGGCGGCAGCGGCGGCGGCGGCGGCGGCGGGCGCAGGGGCAGGGCATGACTGATGCGCCCTCTGCCTGCGCTTATGTGAGAGAAAGCGGCCGAGGGAGGGAGCGTGCCGAGCCCGGGCTGCCCTCCCCTCTCACTTTCCCTCGGAAGCTCTCTCCCTGCCGCCCCCCCCTGCCCCCGCCCCCCCCCCGGCCGCCCCCCCCCCCCCCCCCGCTCCCCGGCTTTTCCTCCCCTCCCCTCCTGGGAGTGGGCAGCCGGAGGTGCAAGTTCATCCTTGGGGCGGGTGATCCGCGGGACCAGCCTTAGAGGCTACATTACTTCTCTGGGCAAAGTTGGAGCCAGGAGAAGGTAGGTACCATGAGTGGAAAAGGGCCGACCCTTTGTCCTTGTCAGCCCCCGGGCTCTGTCCTATTCCCGGCACGCCTGATCCTCAGCAACCAGAGCAAATTTCCAAGAGAGTTCTAAAAGTTTCAAGAGAAAGTCATCACTATGGTGGAGACTCAACCGGACCTTGGAAAATGCATTGCCAACCCCCACCCCCGCTTTCTTTTTCTGGGTGACTTGAAGATGCCTGGTGAAGCAAGAACAACAGGACTTCACAGACTGCCCTGTAGCCTGTTGGGGTAGATGCTAATGGCCGTTTTGGAATCTTAAACTTCTGGCAGATGGAGAAAAGGCTAGAATTGTCCTGAAAAAACAAAAGGCAGTCAATTTCTTCAACAAAATGGGTTAACAAGAGAAACTGGATGATGAAGAGAAGCTCCTGATAAACATATTATAGAGACACATGACATCTGCAGAAAAGTGACTGCATTTCTCCATTAGAAAAGTACCCAGGATCTGTGATGCTGGTGGCACCAGCAGTCCCCAGGCAGGGTGGGGAAGTTGTAGAAGATCTAGCCAAGGAGTTTAGACAGCATGCAGAACATGAGAAGTCTCACTTTTGTTCCCAAACCACTTTAAATATGCTGATCTTATAGGTTCCGAAAATCTCAGACAGGGAAGAGACTTTCCTGTGTAATGTAGATCTTTAGAACACTTGGTACTCTCCTTACCCATCATTTATTTGAAGACTTAAATGCCTACAACAACAGGAAACCCTCTGCTTTGTGTGATTGTCCATTCCCTTTGTTGAAGGTCAACATTTTTGAAGTGTTGCCTTGTATCTATTACTTTTGACTTCTGGAGTTTTTACATGATAAAACTAACCTACCACATCCAAGTTCCTCAGATATTTTCAAAATACCCATCATGGTCTCACTATGCTAGCTTTCCTCCCAGCTAAATATACTTTTCCATTACATGACAGCTCCACTTTCTCATAAAGCGTACTGCTCAGAACATGGCTCAGTACTTAAAGTGTTCCAATAAACATGCAGGGAAGGCTCTTCCTTGTGCAGACAGAACATATTTGTTGATATAGCTTTGGATTGAGTTTACTTTCTGGCAGCCAAATCTGAGGGTTGACTCAAACTGAAAGACTGGGGCTTTGAAGGAGGACCCAGTCTTGTCCTGACTCCATTTTGCTCCTCGAGCCTGTTCTTCTTCTCAGTTATTGCTCCCCACCCAGAAATTCCAGGAACAGTGAAACTGGCAGGCACATTGCCCTTTCATATGAACAGAGGCTGCCCCTCACACAGGAGCAATCATGTCTTAAGGGACCAAATTGCTCCCTCCCCAAGTAACAACAATTTTCCCAGCACCAACAATACTCTATATAGACCTGAAATTGTGATTAGGCGGATCACAACTTTTACAAAGACTGCTTGATTGTGCATCCCTCTTGCCCCTTGTTCCTAGTTCTTCACTTATAGACTCCTGGAGCTATTTTTCATTACCAAGAAGACATGGCTTTGAAGATGTCTTCCCAATGTAGCGACACTGAATAAACTTCTTCCATTTCCACCACTACTTCTCTCTCTGATGGAACTCTCAAGTCCACAGGTGACTGAATCTGGTCTGTTGGGACCCCTGGACTTAGGTCTCTACCCTGGGAGTCTGGTAGCAAAACTACTCAATTAAGTTCCTCTATAATTTTTCATACATTCCGCTCTGTACTCACATCTGCATTAGCTTGCATCCTGCATTTTTGGGGTCAGTTTACTGTGCCCAAGTTTGAACTTTGTTATTTGTCTTTAAGAAATTCTTTCCTGTTAGAGTAAGTCCATCATAACTTGTGATTTTGGGATCTCTGCATTGTAAATCTATTACTACTCTTTCTGTCTTCTTGCTATATACGTATTTGACCAATTTACTAGGTTTGTCTTCAGAAATTGATAAAGCTATGGAAAGAGAAGAGCTAAGGACTGACTGGAATAACATTTATATAGAAGTTGGAGTTATCTTGTAAACTTGCTGGAGTTCAGTGAGTCTCAATGATGATTGCTTTTGGAATCACAGATGATTTTAGCAATTCAGATTCTTGAGTCCATCATCAGAATCCGAGTTAAACTGTTCCGAGGTAAGACATGGACAGAAGGGTTCTAATACGCAACCATAATCAAGAAGCTTAAGCATTTCCAACACCCAAATGGGCTTAGCATTGTGTAAGTACTGCAAAATCAGCAAATTAAAAATGTATCAAAATGTATTTCTTTGTTTAATAGAGCAGTAGCACATATTTTATTCCTCTGAAAAAATATTATCTTCCTGCTACTATCCTTCTAAGTAAAATGCTGCAAAAGGTGAATGTGAGATGAGAAAAAAAAAAAAAAGCAGTCTTTCAAAACTATTGCATTAGGTTTTCAAGAATGTTTTAAAAAGTAAAAAGGGGACAGTTGCTCAGGACTTTTGTTTTTCTTACCACCTAGAAAATTCTTTATCCCACCTGCATATTTTAAAGTTTAAGAAGGAGGTGTGGCTCAGTGGTAGAGAGCTTGCCTGGGACATGTGAGGCACTGGGGTTTGATCCTCAGCACCACATAAAAACTATCTACTTAAAAAGTGTAAGAAGGCCCTTTGTACTGATTGTGAGTCTGGCTTAGGGTAAGACCTATTTTACAATAGTACTTCTAAACCAGTATTGGGGTTTTGTTGTTGTTGTTTGTTTTGTTTGGGGGATTGTTGTCTTTTGTTGTTGTTTTATTTTTTTTTCCAGAAAATAGTTTTTAGTCAGTGGAAACTGAGAAGAGAGAGTTGGGTAGCAGGGCTCCAACCAGAATAACACCTCTTTTCTATTTTATTTATTGGGTTTCTGTTTTCTTTGAACATAATGTTTGGTGACAAATGGCAATACTATGCCCACTGTACATTCTCTAATATCCATTTTGGTCATCTCATTTATTTCCTGATATCAGTTATTTCCTTTTTTATTTATTTATTTATTTATTTTTTTGCTTCTTTAGGTTTTCTTTGTTGCTCTAATTCAGATTTTTCTTATGGAATGATCAGATCATTTGCTTTTCATCTTTTTAATGGATAATGAATGTATTTTACAAAACAAAGTTTTGTTCTACATCCTGCCTTATTTTGTTCTACATCCTGCCTTACCTATTTTTTCAATTTTGATTTCTATACTATTGTATTTGACAAACAGTTGTAAATACATCCTAAATGCTTTATGATTATTTTCTCTAAATGAAAACATTAGTAATTGTATTTTTTCTTTTCAGTTTACAGACATAGAATTTTGTTATAAATTTATATTTTTTTATATTTAGTCATACTGCAAATGATATTGATTTTAGAAATGCATCAAGGCTTTCTTTGTGGCCAAGTACATGGTTGATCATTTCATCTAACCCTGTGTGTTCTTTCTTGGTTGGGTATTAATTTTGAGCTTATTCTTTGTTTTATTGAATTTTTTGTGGGAGTTTCTTTTAAAAATCTTCAATTATAATTGTTAATCTCTTTTTCTAATTCTGTAGGGTTTTGCCTTATTTTTAATCAAATTTGGTGCTATTTTATTTTGATCTAATTTTCGTTTTACTAGTATGTAATCTCCAGTTTTGAAAGTCTGCTTTTTTCATATTGTAGACTTTGAGGATTAAGACCATTTCTGAACATGACTTAGATATATAGAGACTATTTGTGTCAACGTAACTTAGTTGTTTCTTTTGTGAAGCTTTATCTTGGGAAAGACAAAGTTGCAAACAGGTAATTAAAAGCACTGTTTGCTTTGGGAAATGCCAGCAAATCAGTGTATTGAAGAAAATAGTAATTCTCACTCTGACCAACAGCCTGCATATCAATAACAATGTGCCTATCAAGATCCTTACTGAACTGTGTGGATCAAACCTAAACTACTATATCATTAACTTTGCCCAGTTCTTTTCAGTGTCCCATTTGAAAGATCTACGTTAAAACAACTTGAGTCCAGGACTCGGGATATAGCTCAGTTGGAAGTGTGCCTGCCTTGCAAACACAAAGTCTTGGGTTCAATCCCCAGCAACGCAAAAACAAACAAACAAACAAAAGAACACTTGAGTCCAGACCCCAAAGCCCTCAATTTTCTACCTCTGTCCTGAGACACTGCTAAGACTTTGTTAAAGTGATATTCTCCATTAGTGTTATCAGTTCTGCTAAATATAGCTTTTTTATTATTATTAAAATGTTTTCTGCTGATATTTTGGGTAGTTCAAAACAACCTGGAAGTCCCAGTGAGATTCTATCCATATTTCCCTTACTGTTCAAGCCCAAGACCCTCCATTCAGAAATACTGCAAACCAGTGATGCCATTGAGTGTCCCTGCTCAGGGTGTCTCTGACTCCAATCATGGGGTACAACCCATATCAAATTTCAGTCACAATTTCTTTTCACCAAGCTGTCACTGGCCAGTGTATTTTGTCCCTTAAGATTCCATTTCAGGAATCTTTCAATTATTTGATCAGATTTGAAAGAATTTATACCTAGTATAAATCTTCTACATTACCAACAACATTGCTTTTTACCAATGTTCTTTTCATTATTTTTCCTTATGAACAATAGAAAGTTCATAAGAAAGAGGATCAGAATAAATCTTCTTAAGTGAATTCACTGAGCCAACCCAGGGTGCTAGATGCTTAGAAGGTATCTCATCAGACTGACATTCACTGGATGAATATTGTCATAAACTTTAACAAAAGCTTATAAAATTTTCTGAAGTCTTATTTAGTCTATGGAATGCTGATTTTGAAAGAGATCTGTTGTCCAGACTTTCTCCCTTCCAATAACTGCAGATATTACCAGGTTTGCCTTTGGAGATTGAATAGCCATTTGGTTAGGGAGTCCAGCACATGAGGTTCACAAATAACTCATTTGACCAACCATTGCCATATGTATTTGTTTTACTAAGGTTGCTGAAAATGTCTCTAGTGACATGCCCTATATGCACCAGCATACTTCTATAAAGGTAGGATGTGAAAAAGAGCTCCCATTTCAAAACACCTTTGGACACTCACAGTGGATTCCATACAATTTTCCCCCAGGTTGGATAAATAGTCAATGTTTGCTAATTTCCAAGGTAGAGTGACCCTTTTTTTCTGGAATGATATGGTCTGACAGTAATAAACATATTATTTGATTTGGGGCTCTTTTTCCAGCACTAGAATAGTTACTAGAGACCTTAGCAAAGCCTTACTGTTTACTCAGAAGTTTTATTGACCCTATCACCTTTAATCCTCCAGAAAAGTACAGAAAGCTACTAGGATTTTAAAACTAAAATTAGTACCCATTGACCTGCCACAAGAACACATCACAAGTTTCCCTTTGAAGTTTAATATTTTTCCCCCAATTTTGGGATCTTAGTCCATTTTCTATTGCCATAACTGAATAACACAGACTGGGTAATTAATTTATAAAGGAAAGAGGCTCATGATTCTGGAGTCTGAGAAGTTCAAGAATCTGGCACTCTGGCATCTGGTGAGACCTTCCTGCTTTGTACATCAGAACATGGTGGAGGGCATCACATAGCCAGACAGAGCCAGTATGATAACCCAGGTCTCTCACTCTTATAAAGCCACTCATGTCGTGGAAGTTCCATGCTCATGACCTCATTTAGTCCTAATTACTTCCCAAAGGCCTCGTCTGCAAATAGCATTAACATATGAATCTGAGGATTAAGTTTCCAACACATGAACTTCTGGGGACACATCTGAACCACAGAAGTCTCATCATTTGGGTAGACATGGCAAAGCAGTACAAGGGACTCATGCAACATACTCAGTGTTATCACAAACAGGTCTGAGTTGTATTTCCTTTACAGTCTCCCAAGTAGCCTGAACATGACCTGAAAAACAAAGACTTTGTCATCTGGAAAAACAGCACAGAAGAAATCCCTGGGAACAACATTGGGAAGAAAGTGAAGGAAAATTTGACTAGAACATTATTAAATTGGAGGGAATAGATAGCTGGACTCATGTTTCTATGAGTCTTCTAAAAAGAAACAAGGTTTAACCCACTGACAACAGGATTGACATTCTGTGAGTTTTAAAATTAGGAATTACTGAGAATTGTTCAGAAGCAGATGGCCTTTGGATGAAGGCATCCTCTACCACAAAGTATATTTCCAGATGACAACTGCAGGACATGGACAGCTTCCATTCAACACTTACAGATCTAAGTCTAAATTACTGGGGCCACTGGGGCCACACTTGGATATACAAACTCTCTCTCTCTCTCTTTTTTTTTTCTTTCCTTCAATTTTCTCCTTAAACTCTTTTCTTTCATCATTATAGACTCAAGGTTCTGGATAGTTAGGCAGTGATTATTATTTCTCACCCAGTCAAAATTCAAGGTCTCTAACGTTGTTTTCTGTATCTTTAGTCATTCTGTGGTATGACTCAAACGCTGAGAGCAATATGTACAATTTGGCCAACACAAATAGTCAAGCTCTGTGCTGTGCACACACTTTCCTGTGATTGCCAACCAGCTAACGCCACTCATTTGTTACAAAATATTTGGTTTTACTCATAATTGGGAGCAGTAACTTTTTAATGTAGAAGAGGACCCAACAGTGTAAATAACTGAAATCAAAACTCTCTAGAAAGAATGATTTCTGCCTCCACAGAAACCATGCTCAAGGACCCTTTCTCAGAGATAACATCTGTAAACAAACTTTCATGAAGGAAAGACCCAAAAAGGGAACAAGGAACAGATGGTTTTTATTTAGGACCTGCCTCACATTCACAAACCTTACAAAGGCTTACTATATAGGTAACTGATGGCCTACCAGATCTCCCCAGGGTGACCTTTGGTGAACCCTACCTTGCCACATGGGTCTTGCATGAATACCAAATAAGTAAATATGGTTAAAGAATTTAAAATAATATTTGACATTCAATTGCATTTCAAAATTTCAAAAAATTTTGAATAGAGCATTAATGATAATTACTAATCAATGTTTTAATTGTTATTAATGTCATCTCTGATATAATAATCCTTATTTCTTCCTTATATTTATTATAGTTTTCTATTATTTTACCCCTGTATTTAAATGATTGTTCAAGTGGATATAAAATACCGACATCACCTTTCTTTTTTTAAGCACTTTAAAAATGTTATTTCATTATCTTCCTCTACCAAGTATCATTCCCAAGAAATCTGAGCATAATAATATAGTATAGCCATATATTGCCTGTCTTATGTCTAGCAATATTTTAATGGGGTTTACATATTCTCTATATTTAGTACCTCTAAAATCCTATGATATAGAAATTATTATGATCTATGTTATATAAATAAGAAAACTAAGCTATGGAGAAGTTAAATGTATTGCTTTACATTCTAGAGGCTAGTTTCACAAAACCTAGATTCAGTAAACTGAAGTACTGCCTTATACTGCCTTTTAAAGAATATTAGTATGATCCTTTTGGTTTTTTGTTGTTGTTGTTGTTGTTTTGTTACCTGATTTGTAATTTCTTTGGGGAGAAATTTTAGAGTTTTTTCTGTTTTTGATGTAATTGAATATTACCTTCTATACACCCATTGTAATTTATATGACACACATGCAAGTGTGTCATTTCTGTGAAATCATTAGTGAGATATCTTCAAATAATGTATACAGACTTTTTCATATTATATTTTCCTATAACATCTTGTGGATAGATAATTCACATTTTAATATTGTTTCATATGTGTTAACTTTTCTTGTATTTTTTCACCTGTTCCTCCATACTTAACACATTCTAGAATTTTTCACTTGATTTGAACTTACTTTTGATTACTTTTATCAATGATTCTTCTTTTTCTCTATGTACATATACATGTATAATCTTCCTGCCATAGTTTCCATCATGTTATATAACTCGTTTTTGACACATCCATGTGATTATTCCAAGGATTATTGAAATTGTCCAACTTACCATAGTGATTTCACACCCAACTCTCACACTCAGGAAAGAATATTGGAAAAAATGATTTACTAAGCTTGATGTTATTACTGAAAAATCCCAAATATGGGTGGTACAATAATTATAATTAAATTACTTGGGACCCATCTCATAATTGGTTTGAACAAGTAGTTGTCAGGTTACTGTTGTAAATATCCATTTGCTTATAGAATCAATTCCAAACTATTTATTAAGGCAACCAGCTTCCTTTTACAATGTAATCACAACCCACCTTACTTGCTTAATTTCCTGTTACTTTTCTACTATATATCCTATTTACCATCAATGCAAGAAAGTTTTATTCTCCAATCACACTGGGCAAACTCTCACTTCTGGGAATTTTTCATGCCATTTCCATGGGTGGAAGAGTTCTTTCCAGTCTTGATGCGCATTGAAATATATATTTGTGCAGTTTTTAAGTTAAGTTCAAATGTTCTCTTCTAATACATCAGAATTCTTTCTTCCTATGTATCTTTAGAGTGTTAGACCTTTTGTCCTGATTAGTTATACATGACAGTAGAATGCACTTTGACATATCATACATAAATGGAGTATAACTTCTCATTCTTCTGGTTGAATGTGATGTAGAATCACACCTGTCCTGTAGTCATATATGCACATTGGGTAATAATGTGTGATTCATTCTACTATCCTTCTGACCCCCATCCCCCCTCCCTTCACTCCTCCCTGCCTAATCCAAAGTAACTCTATTCTTCCCCAGGTACCCACCCCCCTTATTGTGAATTAGTATCCACATATGAGAGAAAACATTTGGCCTTTGGGTTTTGGGGATTGGCTTATTTCGCTTAGCATGATATTCTAAATGGGATGGATTCAAACTAAAAAGTTTCTTCTCAGCAAAGGAAGCAATTAGTAATGTGAAGAGAGAGCCTAGAGAATAGGATAATATCTTTACCACATGCACCTCATATAGAGCATTAATCTCCAGGATATATGAAGAACTCAATAAACTTAACACACACACACAAAAAAAATCAATAATTGGGCAAAGGAACTAAACAGACACTTCACAGAAGATATACAATTGATAAACAAATATATGAAAAATGTTCAATATATCTAGCAATTAGATAAATGCAAATCAAAACTACTCTGAGGTTTCATCTCACTCCAGTCAGAATGGCAGTTATCAAGAATGCAAGTAACAATGGGCTGGGGTTGTGGCTCAGTGGTAGAGTGTTTGCCTAGCATGTGTGAGGCACTGGGTTCAATCTTCAGCATCTCATAAAAATAAACAAAATAAATGTACATCAATCACTAAAAAAAATGCTAAAAGAGAATACAAGTAATAAATGTTTGTGAGGATGTGGAGAAAAAGGTACAACTCATACATTGTTGGTGGTAATGCAAAATGGTGCAAACATTATGGGAAACAGTATGGAGATTTCTCAGAAAACTTGAAATGGAACCACCATTTGACCCAGTTTATACCCAAAGGATTTAAAATCAGCATGCTACAATGACACAACCATATTAATGTTTATAGCAGCTCAATTTATAGCAGTTGAACTATGGAGCCAACTTAGGTGTCCTGCAACAGATGAATGGATAAAAAAAATGTAGCATATATGCACAATGGAATATTAAAATTTTGAACAGTTCATGCTCTACATGTGTATTTATCTCATGGTGTACTTTCTTCTTAATGGAATTTTCCCAATGATGAGCCTTTTGCCTTGCATGTTAGAGATATCTTTTCATCAATGTGCTGTTGACTATAACACAATACTATAGACTGGATTTATTTTAATGAAAAGAAGTTTATTATGCTTCAAGATTCTGGAGGTCCAAAGTTGAGAGGCTACATCCAGAGATGGACTTCATGCTAACAGTGTTCCAAGGTGGTAGGAAGCATCACCTAACAGGAGAGAGGGAACATATGAGTATCTTCTGGTCTCTATTCTTTTCATATAAAATCACTAAGAATCAATCATGAGGGCTCTGCCCTAATGACCTTATGTAATCCTGATCACTTTCCAAAGGCTGTAACTTTAAATGCCTTACATTAAGTTTCCACCCTTAAAATCTCAAAATGGGAATTAAGTTTCAACACCTGAAGCTTTAGGGGACACACTCATACCATATGCAAATCTTAGTACTTGGTAAATGCCTGAATAGTGAAGGTATAGCTGTTTCTTCTCTCCCTCCCCCTCCATCTTTCTCTCTTCAAATAACAATCTGATAAAATTGTATTGGTCCTTGTTTTAGCCTTTAACTTTAAACAGCTTATATGCAGGTTATATCTCACTAATCATAGTTTTTTTAAAAATAATAGCATGGAGCACAGTAGTTTATCAAATTTAGTTAAAAGTGAGCAAGCTATTTGAAAGATATTTGTTTATTATTTTATCAGCTTTTTTGATGTAAAACTGAGATACAATAAACTGCACATATCTAAATTAAACAACTTGATACATTTTGACATTTGTATCTACCCAGGAAATAATCATCACAATCATTGTGAACATATTCATCATCTTCAAAAGTTCCCTAGTGTCCCTCCCTTCTGCCAGTCTCCATGGAACCACCAATCGGTTTTCTGTCTTATAAGTAAGTTCACATTTTATAGAACTTTATATAAATACAAGCATAGAGGATGGACAAATGAGCTCCATTGAATAATCCCTGGATTTTTCTGCTTACCTGATTAAAATGCTTTCTTGTAATTTGAGGTAAAAGTTGGCCTTCAGTAGGTTGAAAGGAGAAGAAAAAACAACAAAATAGAGACAATAAGATAGAAAATGCCTTGGGAAAATATGGATAGGAAAGGTAAGAGTTAAGGGATAGCAGGAGTGGGAACTGAGATTAAATGTTGATATATTCAACTTTAAATGTTAGATGTGCATTACATTAGTTTTTCAAAGAATATGAAATTTCATGGGCAGATATGCAGCATAAAATGAGAAATGAAATAGGGGCACACTCAAATGTATGTATATAGATATTATTTTATTTGTTAACTATGTTAGAAAAGAAAAAATGATTCAGAGAATGCAAAATTTTAGCATTTTATTTTTTGGAGGTAGAGTGAAGGATGACTTTTACTTTGTTCTTTTTGTATTTTACCATTTTTTTTTTTACAACCAGTGCATGTTGATTTCATATTTATAACAATATTTTTCTGAGTCAAGCGGGTGGCACAGACCTGTAATCCCAGCAACTTTGGAGGCTGAGGCAGGAGAATTGTAAGTTCAAAGCCCCCAAGCAATTTAGCAAGGCCCTAAGAAACTCAGTGAGATTCTGTCTCTAAATAAAATCTACAAAAAGGGCTGAGGATGTAGCTCAGGGTTAAGCACCCCAGTATTCAATCCCTGGTATATAATTATAAATATATATATATAAATATAAATATAAGTATTGCAGAATTCAGGGGAACAGAAAGTCAAATTAGAAATAGACCAACTTAAAGACACTTGACCTCGAATGTAAGTTTGGTTATGATCTTGTTTGTAATGAGTCACACTGATACATTTTAAACAATGAAGTGACATGATAAGCATTCTTGGGGAAGATATTTTTATTATAATATGGGTCAGAAAAGATGTTCAGGAGATAGGGAAAATGGAATTGAAAATGGAGAAGTAAGATAATAATTTTCCTCTGCAACTTAGGAGGCAGATGGCAAGAAACAAAACTAGGTTGATTATGTAAGTTTGAATTTAAAAATTATATGCTAGTGACTATAAGTAAACACAGGTGTGTTTGTTTATTGAAGATAAGAGAAAAAGGGATCCACTGGGTGAAGCAGAATTTTTACATCTGTCATCTTAGCAACCCTAACAGTTTGATGGGGGGTGGTTGGCACAGAGAGGAGTTATTTCATTTTCTATGGATGAGAAAACAGAGTGAAAATAATATTTTATTGAAGATTACACTGTGCTTCAAAATTCATATGCTTATTTCCAAAACTGTGTCTTATTTCCCTCCTCACTACATCACATAGAGGACTATGAAGACAGAAGAACCAGATGAAAAATAGGGAAGTAGGGAAAACAAGTTCTGTTGAACTTGGAGTAGCAGTAGGATACATAATGGAATACAAGAATACTTTCTGGATCTTGTTCAAGTCACTTTTATTGTTTTGGTTTGCTTTGGTTTTTGATTTTTCCAGAACCCAATCCAAACATTTCATTACCCCAAAATATTGATAGGAATTTATTCCTTCCCTCTTCTTTCCTCACTTGCTTCTCTCCTCCCTCTTTCTTCTTTCTTACCCTCTACTTCTCTCCCTTCCATGTTCTTCCTTTTTTGTAGAACTCATCTTGTCCTATTTGTGTATAACTCACCAACTAGACAGTCACCAACCTATCCATCTATTACCTACTTTTCTCACTTTTTTTCCCAGAGAATTCATGGTCATTGACTGCATATAAACAGTGCATAAATTAGAATCAACTAATTGTAGGAAAATAAGATGAAGAATGAATATGGAAGAAAGAATTAGAAAGCTTGTGAAATAAATATTGAATATTCTTGAGTGAGTTACTTCATCTTTTTTTGAGGTCAAACAATTTATTTGTTTTTAAATACAATTGTAAGTTCTCAACAGAACATGGGCATTAAAAATACAAGGTTTTTGTAGGAATTTCATTATAACAAAATAGTTGTTTTAAAATTAGAATGATTTCATCCATCCTTATTATATTTTAGGATGCAGATAAGCTGCAAGAGTAATAACAGGAAATGCCTCTTTACTGAAGGAGCACCATAAAATACTATAGATAACATCACTTGCTATTTGTGTTGAATAGGTCATTTAGAGTTGACAGCATTCATGAATAATTACAGTTTATCTTATATTTTCTACAGTAATCTATTGTTTAGTAAAAATAACTTTCAGAGAAATTCACACAACATTATAGTGTTTAAAAATGATGGTCATATTCTAAGAAGGCTCTAATAATTCTAAATGCTGATAACTAAGTGTGAACAAAAATCGTGCTGGTTAAGAGTCTGATTGGCTTTAAAATTTTCTGTGAATATCATAATTTTGAATTTTTTTTAGCAGTAGGCCTCTCACTTCATTTCCCTATATGATCTCAGGTCCTAAATGCATTTAGATACAACAAAAAGAGAAAATGATGGAGAAAATGTAGGAGGAAAGTGCAGATGTCACATACACAAATTCTACATAAACCATTCCAGAATTAAGGTATGTAAATATCCTGCCTCAAAAAAAACACTGATAAGCTTTAATAACCATCATTCTGAAAAGAATTTTTTCTCATATTTGCCTAAGCCAGTGATATACATTCAAAATATATTTTACCTCAAATTGCACTCTTCAGAGGATGAAAGCATTGTCACTTTTTAAGGATGGATAGATTCCATTCAACTTTTTATTTATTATGCTGTCTTGAATTTATCATTTAGTCAAATGTTCTGTCCTATTGAACCTTTATTTTTTTGGTCTTTTTGGCTTGTATCACTTGAACTTTCACCAACTGAATTCAAAACTGCTTCTTTCTATTGCCATATCAGTCAAAGCAATCTTTATTTCTAACCTTGGCCGCCTGTGGCAGTATTTCATTTTTAACTGTCTGTTGGGACTTATTCTCTCTAGGACTTTGGTTCTCAAAATGTGGTCCCAGATCAACAGCAGCACCTGAGATCTCATTAGAAACACAAATTTTCAGGTCCTGTTCTTGGTCTCCTAAATTAGAAAGTCTGAGAGTAACAGTTCTGATACAGACTGATGTTTGAGAACCATGGCTTGAAAAACTCCAATGCCTGAGCTCAACTCCACACCAATGGTATCAGGATTTCTGTAGCTGGGGCTTTTTAATTTTTAAAAACTCCTTTGGTGTTCATGTGTATCCATGACTAAGAATCACGATGACAGGAATAATTTCTGAAGTCTGTGATTCTGGACTTCTGATCTAGTGATATTTCTGACTCCTATTTATTTTGTATCTTCTGCCCAAAATAGATGAAAGGAATTCCTACTATATATGTCAAGCATTTGCCCTAGTTATGTGTACAACTCTTATTAGTAATGTTTAAAAGATGCAAAAATTTAGGATTAAGTTGATTTTTTAATGATCAAACTTGGGATCAACACCATCATCAAATCATCTTTAATTACTCTCAATAACTAAATCAATCCCCAAGTTCTCCCTCATGTCTCCCATTTCCTCCCTTCTTCCCACACCCACCTGAATAGTGCAAGAATTGGAGCTCATCTTCTTACTCTTAGGCTTTACCCTGCACATTTCTTCATTCATACCATTGGCCTTTCTAAAATCCATGTCTGATTTCTTTTTTGTTTAAATCCATTAAATAGTTCCTTATCACCCACAAGATAAATACAAGTATGTTGGCATAACTCTTTTCTTCATGAACCATTTACTCTTCATTATCCCTCAATCGTCCTTCTCATTTTCCTTCTCCTTATTCTTCTTTTCTGATTTTTCAAATTATGGCCAAATACACATAACATAAAATTCACCATCTTAACCATTTTAAGTGTACAGATCAGTGGTATTAAGTGCACTCATAACGTGTGAACATCCATCTTCATAATGCTGTTCACCTGGTAAATCTGAAACGCTATACTTATTAAACAATAATGCCACTTTCTTCCTCCATCCACGTTATGGTTTAGATATGAGTTGTCCACCAAATCTCATGTGTGAGACAATGCAAGAAAGTTCAGAGGTGAAATGACTGGATTATACGAGTCTTAATGTAATTAGTGCATTAATCTCCTGATAGGGATTAATTATGTGCTAGCTGTAGGCAAATAGGGCATGGTTGGAGGAGATGGTTCATTGGGGTGTGCCTTTGAGGTACAAATTTTGTCCTTGGTAAGTGGAGTTCTTCTCTCTCTCTCTCTCTCCATCTCTCTCTCTCTCTCTTTCTCTTCTCCACCCCCTCTCTGCTTCCTGGTGTGATATCCTCAGCCACTTCCCTCCCCCTCACTCTTCCACCATGATGTTCATTCAGCCTCACCTTGAGATCAAAGGAATGGAGCTTGCTATTTGTGGACTAAGAGTTGTGAGTGCCAAATACACTTTTTCTCCTCTAAAATTATTTTTGTCAGGTCTTTTGGTTATAGTGGTAAAAAAGCAGACTTAAACACTCCCTATTCCTGGACAACCACCATTATATTTTCTATCTCTATAATTCTTACCTCATGTAAGTGGAACCATTCAGTATTTGTTCTGTTGGTTACTGGCTCATTTCCCTTAGTGTAATGTCTTTAAGTTTCATCTGTGGTGCAGTATATATCAGAATTTCCTTCATTTTTAGGGTTTAATAATGTTCCATGGTCCATAATATATGTATAAACATATGTATATTTGTATCCATTTTGCTTAGCAGTTCATCAGTTGATGTACACTTGGGTGGCTACCACACTTTAGCTATCGTGAATAGTGCTACTTTGCACATGGTTATACAAATTCCATTGAGACCCAGCTTTAAATCGGGGGGTTGTTTTGTTTTGTTTTGTTTTGTTTTGTTTTTCAGAGGAACAGCCATAGCAGCTGTACCATTTTATTTATTTATTTATTCCTACCCCAATAGTTCCAACTTTTCTACATCCTTGCTAACATTTGCTATTTTCTAGGTTTTGATACTAGTCATTCTAATGGACATGAGGGGCTATCTCATTAGAGTTTTGATTTGCCTTTCCCTAAAAATTAATGCTATTGAGCATCTTCATATATATTTATTGACCATTTGTATCTCTATTTCAGAGAAAAATCTATTCAGTTCTTTTGCCCATTTTTAAAATTGTTGAGTTTTAGTTCTCTATTCTAGATATTAGTACTCTATCAAATGTATGATTCAAAATATGTTCTCCATTCTGCAAGTTGCCTGCTTAGCTTATTAATAAAGTCTTTTGATGCACAATTTTAAAAAATTTTTATGAAGTCCAATTTGCCTATTTTTTCTTCTATTGTTGTGCTTTTGGTGTCATATCAAGAAATCATTGCCAAATTCAATGTCATGAAAATTTTCCCTGTGTTTTCTAAAAGTGTAATAGCTTTAGGCCTTTGATCCATTTTGAGTTTTATTGATTGATTGATTGATTGATTGAACCAAGGATTAAACTCAGGGGCACTTAACTACTGAGCCACATCACCAGTCCTTTTTTTGTATTTTATTTAGAGACAGGGTCTCACTGAGTTTTTAAGGGCCTCACTAAGTTGCTGAGGCTGGCTTTGAACTTGAGATCCTTTGGGATTACTCATGTGTGCTACTGCACTTGGCCTTGAGTTAATTTTTAATGTGGTCCTCTGTAAGAGTCCTGCCTTCTACTTTGTATGGATATCCAGTTTTTCTAGCACCAGCAATAGAAAAGCCTGTCCATTTCCCATTAAATGTCTTTGCAGTCTTCTCAAAATACACATGACAATGTATGCAAGAGTTTATTTCTTGGCTTTCTTTTTTATTCCATGTGTCATAATTATGCTAGTACTACACATATTTATGCTTTCATTAGTGTAGCTTTATAGTAAGTTTTGAAATCAAGGAATTGAATCCTCCAACTTTCTTACTCTTTTTCAATATCTTTTGGTAATTTAGGGTCCCTTGTTCCATCTGAATTTATAAATGCATTTTTCTATTTCTATGTTTTCTATGCTCTTGGGATTTTGATAGGGATTTATTGAATTGGTAGAACACTTTGGGTGGTACTGACATCTTAATATTAAGTCTTCCAATCCACGGACATATACTTATGTGTTCCTTAATTCTTTTAACAATATTTAGTATTTTTCAGTGTACAAATCTTTCATTTCCTTGATTAACAATTCATTATATATTTTATTCTTTTTGTATTATAAATGGAATTGGTTTCTTAATTTTCTTTTCAGGTTCTTTGTTATTGCACAGAAATCCAACAGTTTTTAAGTGTTAACTTTGTATTCTGCAATCTTGCTGAGTTCATTTATTGGCTTTAAGAGTTTTGGTGGAATCTTAGGGGTTTTCTACAAGATGATATCATCTCTGAACCCAGATCATTTTACTTCTTCCTTTCCAATTTGGATGTCTTTTATTTATTTTCTTGCCTAATTGCTCTGGATTGAACTTCCAGTACTAGGTTGAATAGAAGTGGCAAAAAAATGGGCATCCTTACCTTTTTCCTGATCTTATAAGGAAGAAAACCATTCAATCTTTAATCGTTGAGTATGGTGTTCACTGTGGACTTTCCATATATATAGTTTTCATTATAATGAGATAGTTTCCTTCTATCTTAGTTGTTGAATGTTTTTTATCATAAAAGGCTGATGGTTTGTGACCATATGTCTTTTCTTGCTTTGTTTTCCTATGTAGAAATGGACCACAAAATCAAGGTAGGGAGGTGGAGGAGAGATATACCTCTTAGTGTAGAGAAAGAGGGGAGAAGTAGAAGGACAAGCCTCAAAATATGGGGGATGGAGAATGTCATTAAGATATTAAAATATTCTCTGGAAAAAGCTGGAAAAGTCTCCACAAACTCAAAGAGGAAGGCAGAAGTTGCCTTCTCAGTGGGGTCCTCTCCACTCTATTTGTCCAGAAGAAGGAAAATGGTAGCTTTTCTTCCTTCTGTGACAGCTACTCCATAGTCCATTCAGATCATTTTCTTCCATATGCTGGTAGAGTGGTTCAGAGCTGAGAGGGCTGATTCCTTTGTGTGAATAAAAAGTCAGCATTTCCAGCAGCAACTGAGCCCCAGACTCCTGCACTGAGGGCATGACTGAATCCACCAGGTGAGGCCCTCTGTGGGGAAAGGTTCCTAAGGGCCAGTCATCCTCCAGAGGCAGCACCATCAGGTCAAAGATTTTGCCCTACTAGTCAGTTTCAAAGTTTCCACAGAAGACAGGCCTTTGATAAAACATCTCTGCTAAGAGACAGCCAAAACTCCATGTGTCCACAGGGGTTGTATATGTAGACATCAAAAGAACTCTGGCAGCTTGGTACGAGAGTGTAATGGTCACAAGTGTGAGGGTCATCTGGTAGGTATAGATTCTGACCAGGTTTAAGTCAGTCAGCTTGAATAGCCCAGCACTTGTCACCAGAATTTCTCTGGCTTTAGGTGTTGATAAATGATGCAACTGGCGTGAAGGAAACACTAGGGTCATCTTCATTTCCCAGTAAGTCTAGGAAGTGGCAGAGATGCCCATCAGCCATACAACATTGGGACGCTCAAAATCCTCCAGTCACCTCAGTAAGGCCGCTTCATGAACTGTGCTGAAGTCCCTTCCAGCTCTTGTAGACTCTCTTACTCTTGAGGGCCACAAAGTTGGTGATCCCCCACTGTGGGGTCACAGGCCTTGTTCACCATTCAACAGACACCAACACCAATTTCAGCCACTGGCTCATATGGAGAGGTAGCCATTCTCAAATCAGGGGAGAAATGTCTATTGGAGTCTGTTGTCCATTTTTATATTGAATGGTTTGGTTTTTCTACCATTCAGGTATGTGAGGTAATTGTGTATTGTGGGTATTATTCCTGCATCAGATATTTTCTCCAATTCTGTAGCTTGCCTTTACAATTTGTTGATTGTTTCCTTTGATGTACATAACCTTTTCAGTTTAATATATTCACACTTGTCTATTTTGTCTTTCTTGCTGTGATTTTTGGCATCATATGCAAAAAATCATTGCCAAGATCAACAACAAGGAACTTTTTCACTTTTTTTCCCAAGGAGTTTTGCGGTTTCCTGTTTTACATTTAAATCTTTAATCCATGTCATTAACTTTTGAATGTGTTATAAGACAAGGACCCAATTTCATTTTTTGCATTTGGATATCCAGTCTTCCCAGCAGCATTTTTTGGACTTTCCTTTTCTCATTGTACATTCAAGGATTAGTTGACCTTATATGCCTGTGTTTACTTCTGAACTCTCTATTCTGTTCCATTGGTCTTTATGTCTGTTTTTATGCCAGTAGATATTCCATTGCAGATTTTTGAAAATTTAAATTCCCTCTTGAACTAAAGAAACAATATCACATAGTATGTTTTCTTAAAGAACCACAATAGGAATTTTTCTTTAGCCTCTTTATTAGGAAAAGACATAGTTTGCCAAAGTAACTGGTTTATTCTTATCTTATGGTCACTGTGAATATTTCATCAAAATGTGTTTCCCTCTTTTCTCTGACTGCTGTGAAACTCATTGCCAAATATTTGGTCTGGCTTTAGCAACAGTGAAATAAATTATGTATCATTACCCAGGCTTTTCCTTAGTCTCATACCATTTCACTACTATTGTTTTCTCTTTGGCCTGCTCTTAAACTTAAACTGTCTTTAGTTGTAAGGTTTCAGCATGCTTTATTATATCAGTATTTATGTGTAAAGACAGTATCATCACAAAGAAAAGGGTGAGTTCTTTAAAGAAAATATTCTATGAAATTATTTTTAGAAAATGCAACCTTTTTTGATGTGGGAAGGACTGTGGAAAGAAAAAACAAGTGCAGTGATTAAAAAGGAAGAACTATTTTATCCCTCTTGAACGTGAGCCATGACTAATCATTGTGAGTTCTTTATTGTTTGAAAAGATGTGTTGGAGGTGGCAGCTGAAAATCAGCTGGTGTCCTAAATCACTGATATATCAATTCTGTTACACTAGAGTACATTGGGACTGTATGTTTTAAAAATTTTAGCTTTTTAATTTTTATCTCAAAATAACATATAATATCTCTTATAACATGACTTATGGTCCAGCCTAACGTCCTCTTTCCAGGTGAGAAAGAATGTCAATTGGAACTTATTTGGGGAGGTAGGGGCAAGAATGAGGGTGAGTAGAATAGTGTCAGTTATTGTTGCACTACTAAATTTTGTAATTTTAACGAAATTCAGAATCTGGTAATAAGCGGAGCTGAAACTTATTCCCAATATTCTATTCCATCTAGCATTTATCTACCTTAAATAACTTTATTTATGTTACTATATTATCAAGCTATGTTTCAAAACCAAAAAAATATATGACCTGGGATTTTTTATGTGCCAATGTTCAGTAGGAAGAAAGGACATAGAGTGATTATCTGAAATCATTTAAGCTTTTTGACAGTCCTATCCACAGATATATAAGTCACAAATAGTGGGCCACAAAGGTAATTTTAAATTTTCTTGTATCCTTCTTTAAGACAAGTAAATAGAAGCATGTAAAATTAATTTTAGTAAGGTCTTTCATTTTACCCATTATATATAACCATATATATTTTGATTTCAACTTAAAACTGATGTAAAACTCTTAATTAGATACTTGTAGTCATTCTGATTATCCTATTTTTTAATATCTGGTGTGTATTTTACAGTTATACATCTCAATTCAGACTCTATACATGTCAAGTATTCCATAGCCACGTGAAGCTAGTGGATACCATAGGAAGTATTCCATAACCACGTGAAGCTAGTGGATACCATTTCTCTGTTCCAGAGAAATCAGCCAGCATCTCATGAAAGAGTAGTATCCTCCAACATCAAGATAGACCTCCCGAATTTCAATAATGCCTCTAATTGAGGAGCAACAATGAGTTCTATGATTAACACTCCCAACTAAATGGCATTATCCTAGGAGATTAGAGTTACATTCATTTCATCAGTAAAAGAAATGTGATCTTTTCTTCTCCCAAGGTGACAAATCAGGACATAAGGGTTGTGCACATATTCTCATGAGATGGATTTTTATTAATGAGCAGGAATATGCTGTTTATTATGGATTTATCCAAGAAGAGATCACCATTCTAGATCACTATTTTTCTGCCCCTGCCCTGGTAGTACATCCCATGCAATCAAGCCGTATTTCTTTTTTTTCTGTGACCTACACTGTTTTTTAATTCAGTCCACTTTAATTGACAACTTTGCATACCCAGATCACTGTTTTATCTAATTCTGATTTAGCTACATGATTTCAATGTTTATGTGTATAAGCAGCTCATGTCCCTATTTTCAATTCCTTGATTTTTTCAGATGAAAGGCATTTCATCTCTCTTTGGCTTCAATTATTTTCTCTTAGGAACATACCATAGACTGTTTAAGTGAATTCATTTTACCCTAAAGTCTTATACTTTTGAGATGATTCTCCTGGACCACAGTCTCCCATGCTTTCAAAATTAGCCAATCCCTGATTTTTATTCTTCAACAACATTGAGGTCACAGCCCCCTAGCTCTACATTTCTTCCCCTTAGACCTTTTCTTCTGTTTAACCACATTTACTGAGCATGGATGGCCAGGTCTGAGGATGGTCTAAAGGACTAAAGTCATGCAAAACAAAAATTGCCTCTAGTATAAGGTGCTTTGCAGTCTTCTTTTGTTTCCTCCCGTATTATACCTATAACAGACTTGTCCCACACCATTCTACTCAAAAGGTTCTCAGGCACATCTGTGTGCCAGGAATAGGTCTGTTACTGGTGCACAGGAATGGGGTCCCTGGTCCAGGTTCTTGGCATCTCCAACAAAGAATTGAGGAAGACAATAGAAGTAGCCATAGCATAGAATTTTTGAAAGTGAAAGTGTACTCTGGGAGACCCCATTGAGTCAAGCCATCAGAGTAGCTCAAGGCCCCATCTATGCAGTGGAACTTGCTTTTGTTGGGCTGTGCTAGTGTTCCCCCTTCTCTTCTGGGTGGATCTGGGGTTGATTGACACCTTGATTAACAGCTGAATTTGATATAATCTCTTTTCTATTGTGCCCACATAATTTATTTTTCCCACAAAATGCACAGAGGTGGAGCAAACCAAAATGTTAATGACATGTTAACTAGCCACAAGTTAAGGGTACCCAAGATCACAATGGGGGCTTTCTCCTTAGGGTCTTGAATTTCCCTTGCAGTCATCTAGCTTCCTCCCTTTTACTGCAAAATGGCCCAGTTTCCCCTCACAAGGGGTTTCAGGTGGAGTATTAGGTGACTCTGAGGGGCCCTAAGGGTGACACCTTACTTTCCACATTTTCTGTTCCTTCCCCATGTTCTATTTTCTACTTAACAGGTCCACTTAGTTTCAAACTTCATCACCACTAAATGCCTCTGATACCCTTCCTGGGTGATTCATCAGCTTCCATGATTTGAAGTAATGTGCATCCTTCTAGCTCCAGTACCAACATTTTCAGTCTTGTCCAGTCTCTTTAAGCTCACATATGTCTGGTCTCTGACATGAGTTTTTAATTGTCTTCTTCCTGCTTTTCTTACATTTTCTTCCTTGTTTAATGTCTATACTATCAAACTCAGCAAATAGAAAATTGGGAGTTAGCCTCTAATAGCATAATCCTTTCACCCCACCTATCTAATCACTCATCAAACTGGCAATTCTACTTTAGAAATTTCTCTAGAATTTATCCCTTATTCTCTTAGTTCATAGTCAGTACCTTAGTTCAGACTCTGACCTTTAGACTATTACAAATAGCATCAGTATTGGTTGAAGTAGGTCCTGACTACACACTACCTGCCAAGCTGCTATTAATATACTCTGTAAATTATTGAGCTGCTCATCTTACCCTCATGCTTAAAACATTTTATCAGTTATCCAATGCCTAAACTAAAGTTTTCCTATGCATTATTATAGATCAGAATTATTTTAGAAATGAAATTAACAATTATTCTCAATATGCAAAAGAAAACAAATGTAGCACAGAGCCACACTAGCAATTAAATTTGTGAAAGTGTCCCTTAGCTGCATTTTCAGACAGACCATGCCATGGTCTAGGACCAATTGGGAACATCTCATTGTTGCTTTAGAAAGAGCAGAGAGGCTGGGACCCTGGTACCAGTGAATGGAGCTATGGAAAGTTGAGTATAGGGTACATGAACCTATTTTTCTGAAAATAATGTAAATTTGTAGGTCTTTTGTACTTCTGTAGTTTAAAAGGAAATTATGATTCCCTCCCAAATGGGTTGCTGGGAACTAAAGGGAACAGTGCAATCTGGATCCGTGAGACACAGATGTTGAAGCAATCCAGGCCCCATCCTCATGAGGTCAACTGCTCTGAGCAAGGATTGTGAGCCACATTTCTGCAATGATATGCTTTAAGTTTTTCTCAATTCTTTTCTAGTAAACATCAAAATTACTTTATCTCCTCATAGTCTGAGATTATTTCAAGTTTTGCTTATTCTTTCAAAATATTTTGATAAACAGCTATTTTAAATTTATGTAGAAGAGATTCTTAAAATTTAGAATGATTATATCTGCCAGCACAATCTTTCTAACTTTTTGCCTGAATAAATTGATTTTGTTTTCATGGACTGAACTATCAAAATGGCCTCAGTGATTGTGAAAGCAAACAACGTTCAGTTTAAAAGGACTTAACTTGGCAGAATTCATTTTTTTAAAGAAAATATCCAAATAAGAAATCTATTCAAATAAGAAATTGAAACCTAAGTATATATCCTCAAATAGCTAAAACTTAAACCATTTTATCTCTAAAATTACAAAGGTTGAGTCAAATGTAAAGTTATTTCCATATTTTAAGGGTTTATGTTTATGTTGCAAAATCATGCTGATTTTCTAAATAGAAATTACTCTCCCCCAACAGTTTAATTATGGTCAATGTTTTTCATTTAAGGGAAATATTAAGAGTATGCATGTAGAATCATTCAAGGAAGAGGTTTTCTTCTGAAATGTCCTTGGCAAAACTGATGGAAAGAGCAGGAGTAGACTTTCTGAAAGAAATATTCGTTTCTACCTGAAATTTTGTTTTAAAAGTTTAAAATAAAATCCCTTAATTTAAAGTCTTTGTTCTTAATCAGATAGGCCAAAGGAACAAATTTTGGAGGTTGACAAAATTTTCTGACTGCTGCAACCCCCTACTCCCTGAAATAAAGAGCAACTCAAGATTTGCTAGGGAAAGTCTGGGAAATGTTGCAAAGAGCAAAGAACAGAAAGAAGAGATCAAGAACCCATTTCTTCTTTCTCTTGAGAAAATAATAACTGATGTTCATAAGCAGGACAGGTTACCATTTTCTTATGGGGGATTTTAACCAGTTGATGCTGGCAACTAGGAATAGTGCCATGGCTTAGATTATCACCAGTTGTTCGATTTATTTTCCTAAAGTCAGAAATCTGTGTCCAATCTCTAATTCACTTCCTCAATGTTAAGGGCATTCTTTGTGCTTAAAAGCCATGCAATTATTTTTTTAATGAAAAAGGAGAAGCCCCAGTATTTTGAAGTGTGGAGTGATGATAGCTGAGTATAATTTTTGCAAAGGAAGAGCAAGGAGATCAACTTAACTTTCTCCTCTCCCAGGGTTATTGTCAAATGGTCTTGTTAAGTAAGCAGTGTGATGATCAGATTTGCACAGTAGTGAGCAGGAACCATATGCAATACTCTTCACATGCAACAGTGATTCCTGTTCAGATATTTTCCCTCAAGGTACTGGAGCCAGTACTGTTCTGTGCATCAAGCTTCTTTGGCAGTGATATTTTCGGGACAGCTCTCTGATGCTTCCATGCAGTTGGTAATGGTACATACACTTGGACTTCCCAGTGATCATCCTTGGCATTCCCAGCTTGGTGGTCCCTGTTCCAGAGAAATCAGCCAGCATCTCATGAAAGAGTAGTATCCTCCAACATCAAGATAGACCTCTCGAATTTCAATAATGCCTCTAATTCAGGAGCAACAATGAGTTCTATGATTAACACTCCCAACTAAATGGCATTATCCTAGGAGATTAGAGTTACATTCATTTCATCAGTAAAAGAAATGTGATCTTTTCTTCTCCCAAGGTGACAAATCAGGACATAAGGGTTGTGCACATATTCTCATAAGATGGATTTTTATTAATGAGCAGGAATATGCTGTTTATTATGGATTTATCCAAGAAGAGAAAACATGCTTGAATCAATAGAACATCCTAAAGAAAAGCACCCAATGTACTTTCTCACTTATCTGAATGAATTAGATCCATCTGAGAACTTCAGTTGAGAAATACAATTAAAGATAAAATCTGTATCAAGTTTAAGGATAAATTTATTTAAGATTAGAAAATGACATAGAAAATTCTAAAAATTAATTGATCAATGTTCTTTTACATGCAATTGATTAGAAATTTTCCATTCTATGCTTAGAGATTGGTTTGTCCTTGTAGCATATAATATATGGTCCATAAACTGGCATGATTTTTCAATTCAGAAAGACTGAGTATTCAATTTTATCTTAAGTTTTGCCTTTTCATTTTAATAAATACCATAAAATGATATGGGTCTTATCTCAAAGGAAATAAATTTTAAACAAAAGCATCCATTATGCCTTGTGCTTAAGAGATACCACTGAACTACTGAATTGCTAAAGCAGATACAATTTTCTTTTTGTAACAGTGAACCCAGAGGTACTTCACAACTGAGTCACATCATTTTCCCCTTTTTTATTAATGCCTTTTATTTTGAGACATGGTCTTTTAAGTTGCTTAGGACCTTGCTAAGTTGTTGAGTCTTGCTTTGAACTTGCAATTCTACTGCCTCAGCCTCTCCAGTCTCCAGGGTTATAGGTGTGCACCACTGCACCTGGCTTAGATATAGTTTTTGTTTGTTTGTTTGTTTTTGCAGTGCTGGGGATTGAACGCAGGGCCTTGTGCATGTGAAGCAAGCTCTCTACCAACTGAGCTATATCCCCAGCCCTAGATATTGTTTTAATATTGGCCCTAATGGTCTTTGCAACTGGAAACATTACATACCACCATCAGTACCCATGCTTTGAGACAATTCAAACAGCAAAATAAATGAATGCAATGTATATTCCTTTTAAGTTACTATTATATTTTACTTTTCACATTTCTGTATGTAGAGAAACTATATAGAAAGTTACTGCAGCTAATCATAAGGATGCATTTTTTCTCTAACAGCTCTAAGAAGGAATCTAAGCCATTCTGCTTAGCCATGATCAAGTGGTATTAGGGGTGCTGGATCGCTCAGTTATGTTCAGTTAGGTCACTTCCCACACTATGGCAACCATATCACAAGGGAAGAGCTGAAATCCCTATTATCTTTGCACCTAGAGTTAGTAAAGGCAAAGAAAAAGTAGAATTTCTCTGAAACTGTCATTGCTAAAATATCTCTGCTCAATTCTATATTAAGGAGCAAGAGGGCTAATCTTATTTTCTAGGTTTAACTCTCTTTCCTAGGCATCTTTATTTCTCTTTTTGACTGAATGCCTTTTCTTCACACAGCATTAACACTCACAAGGCACACCATCTTAGTGGCATGTCCATTACTATCTATCTAGAGGAATTATCATAAGATAATATGATGAAATGCAAATGTGAAAAAATGCATACAGGAATAAAATAGGAAGCATAATGTTTTCTTAATGATTATTGACTGTAGTGGTGTTTAAAAAACTAACTTAATGTTCTGTGATTTCTTTTACTTTTCTCAAGTTACATCATTTAAATTTGGTGAATTTTTGGTCAATTGAATCCCATAAGGGAAAAAAAACCCTTATTTATTACTTTAAGGATAAATTAAGACACAAAAAGCTGTTAATCAGTGATCATGTGCAATTCAAATGTGCTTTTATAAGATTTTAACATAGAAATGTTTAATTATGCTATGTTAAATAAAACATTATTGAGCATAATGATGTGTTAATAGTGTTCTGAAAATTGTCAAATGATATATAAGGTGAATTATTTCTATTGATATAAGTAATATAGCACAATGCCTTGCCTTTGCTGAATCTATCAAAGTCCAGGTTGAGACAGCACAGCAAAACAATTAAAAAACCTGAGGTTTGAATTCCAACTCTGCCACTTGCTAGCTGATGAACAACAGACATGTTTTTTAACTTTTTTGTGCTTCACTTATCTCCTTTATAAATAATGAATAATTATTATAGAACTAAGTATTAAGCAGTTATGAATTTACAATACACAGTACTTAATACATTGCCTGGCTATGCTACAGCTTTGTAAGTGATAAATAAAACAATTTAAAAATTTAACTGCAAGATGTCTACAAATTAACCAAGTAGTGCACTTGAATCTTTCTGATTCTAGTTTACTCCTAATTCCACATGAAGTGATGTGGTTATAATCAGAAGAGTGATCAGAGTGAATTAATCCAAAGTTCTGAGTTGAAGCAAACAGAGATGGGTCAGCAATTTTGGACACATGAGCTGATCAGCGAGAAATTTATAATCAGGATAAGACACAAAGCAATACCATTTAAAACCAAGTAAGGGGAAGAGTATAAGAGGTTTGTAAAGTAGTCTTAGGGACTATAACAGCATGACTTCCACTGATCAGATTTCTGTGCCTGAGAGAACAGCTCCCCATCATAGCTCTGTGGCCTGCTGCCATATTTGAATCTTCGAAACAACTTCAACCCAAAGTAGTTCAACAGCTCAGTGCAAGTAGCTCCTCACTCCTTGCACTGCTGATGTGATTTAAAGGGCACCCCCAGTCTTGAATGGGACACCACTCCCACTATCAGGTGTTCCTTGCAGGAACCCATAGGGGGAGGTAAAATTTGAGAAGAATTTCCAAGTTCTTTGGATTAGGGTCTTGGCCTTTGCCTGTTTCTCATCATTAATGACACCTATACTCCAAGGAGTTTGTCAATAAATAACTGAATTGCTTTTGCCAGAACTTTGTCAGAACAATGAGTTTTGTTGTATTATGTTTGAGATACTTGGAAATAAAATAGGAGGACTGATAGGAGCAATATCTGGAATAGACCACAAATATGCTTGTATGCTGGAAAAATAACTGGCAAGTAATTTTGGCAGTCAGTTTGATAAATATTTGCTAAGTTACTACACAAATAATTTGATTTTCTAAGGGTCACAGCAAGCTCACATGGGAATGTACTGTAGGAGAAAATGGATAATTGATAAAGAGAATATAATTAATTAAAGTAATCATCCACAAAAATAATGGTACTGACTTAGCAAGACAGAGCTATATTTACTCCACAAACAAGAGCCTTACTTCTTTATAAGAATTTTATTCTCGGGTAATGTAGTCTTAAATCAGAATTTGGCTTAAAAGTAACAAGATTTTACTCATAAACTGAGTGTTTTGAATTACATTGGCAAAATCAATAATTATAATAGTAACAATAATAATAATATTAATAATAAAATTGTTTCAAAATTGGCACAGGTTTTTATTCTGAAGTTAAACCTTTTGTCAGATTATTCACATTGTTATGTTTGTTCTTTAAAATAAGGAGATCTTTTTATCTGCTACAGAACTAATATAATTCCAAATTAAATTAAGCTACTGCTATATTTATTCTTTGGTTTCAAAATTCAGGATTCTGATATTTATTACAATTCCTTTTATTCAGTTTCACTCCATAATGCCAAGTAGATAAAGAGATAAACATGGTGTGGGCATGACTAGGCAGTCTGGGATGGATGCAGGACAAACCCAAGTCCAGAACCAAATCCCTGCCTCCCACAGCTGATGTCATGGAAGGAATGAAGAGAAC
The DNA here is from genome assembly GCA_020662805.1 of Glaucomys volans. Lineage (NCBI taxonomy): Eukaryota > Metazoa > Chordata > Mammalia > Rodentia > Sciuridae > Glaucomys > Glaucomys volans. The sequence goes on along the minus strand of JAJEJO010003208.1, from coordinate 221,067 downwards.
AACAGCTCTGTTTCTCATGTCCCTGCAGTGACTTCTGAAACCAACTACCTTGAGTTATCAGGGATAATCTGGGGAACCTACCACGTATAATAAGGGCATTCCTTTCACTTAGGAATTAATTCCAAAGATTTAAAGGCTATCTCCAGGACTGGGAACAAAGACCACTCAGATTCTTTATTATTAATCCTAACCACTTTAAACTCTCTGCACTCCTAAAGAAACGGGTTCAATATTTGTCTTATTTATCTTAATTTCAATTGAGTATAACCCCCTCTTTCTGACTTTTTTTTTTTTTCTGACCTTCTTTTCTAGTGAGGTCTTACTTGCTTCCTTCCTCTAAGACTCTGAAACTAAGGAGGGAACTAGATAATATAATAAAAGACACAGAAAAGTTCCACACAGTAGGTATATTCTTTGTGCTCCACATGTGTCTCTTAGTTAAATCATCACAACAGCCATGTGAGAATAGTACCGTTGCTGTCCCTGTATCAGGGTCAGATTTGCCTGCTTATAAAAATAAAATTAAAACAAAAACAAAGACAAAAACAATAGCAGCAACAAACAGTTGGTTTAAATGCATAAGGGTATATTTTTCCCAAAGAAAAGTTGCAGAGGTAGCTAGTCTCAGACAGATAGTCTCATAACTTCAAGATGTAGAAAAGATATTCTTCCTCTGTTGCTGTCCTACCATTCATTCTGCTTCACTACACAGACCAATATGACTTGCTTTATGACAACTTACTTCGTATTTTCATGATAGCTAATTGGTCTTAAAGAACTGCATGAATTCCTTTCTGAAGATAAATTTTCTTGGGATCCCAAATGCCTCTTAAAGGTCCCACCACCTCTCAACATTGTTACTTTGGGAACCAAACCTCAACCTGAGTTCTGGTGAGGATGAGCCATATTCAAATCATATTTTACCAGGCTCAGAAAAAAGTACATGTATACCCTTACACTTAAAAAGAATAAAGATTCTAAATCAATAACCTAAGCTTCTACCTTAAGAAACTACAAAAGGAGGAACAAACTAATGTCAAAGTAAACAGAAGGAAGGAATTACACAGATTACATAGAGATAAATAGGGTGGAAAAACAATAGAGAAAAATCAACAAAACCAAAAGTTAGTTCCTTGAATGAAGAATAAAATTGAAAAACTTTTAGCTATACCTAGAAAAAGAGAGAAGATGCAAATTACTAAATCCAGGGAAGATACCAAAGTCAGAGAAGATATCACAAGAAAATGACAGGCCAATATCCCACATAAGCACAATTGCAAAAAGTCCTTAGCAAAATACTAGCAAACTGAAACCAGCGGCATATTAAAAGAATTATATATACATGGTGACCAATTGGAATTTATCTCCCTGACTAAAGGGTTTTTCTGAGAAAGAAAATCAGTGTAATATGTCATACTAATAGAATGAAGGGGAAAACTATGGGCATTTCAACAGACATGGACACAAAGTGCTGATAAATCCAGTGCACTCTTATGATAAAAACAATCTATAAACAAGGTATAGAGACATTTTCTTCAACCTGATAAGAGATAGCTAGGAAAGGCCCACAACTAACAATATATTTAATGTTGAGATTGAAAACCTACCTTTATGATTAGACACATGACATGACAAAAATGTCCATACTTGCCACTTCTATTCAACATTGTAATTAAGGTTTTAACCAGAATAATTAATTAAGTAGAAGAAATAAAAGGCAGGAAAAAAGTTAATCTACCTCTACTTCTAGATAACATGACCTGACATATAGAAAAACCTAAAGAGCACATATACACACACATGCACTCAGAACTAAGAAACAGGTTCAATGAAGTTGGAGGATACAAACTCACTGTACATAATTCAATACATTTCTGTATGCTAGCAATTAACAATTTGAAAACGAACTTAAAAAACAATTCCATTTATAATGATACTAAAATAACTCAGGAATAAATTTAAACATGAAACTGCATATTTGTGTACTGAAATTACAAAACATAGTTGAAAGAAAGTGACATAAAATGAAAGAAATCTCATGTTCATGGATGAAGGACTTAATATTGTTAAGATGGGACTAGCCTTTCAGTTAATCTACAGATTCAATGCAGTCTCTATTAAAATTCCAACATTAAATTTTATAGAAAAAAATGAGAAACCGATCTTAACATTTATATGGAATTTCAAGTGGCTGTGAATAGCTAAAATAATTTTGTAAAGAATACAGAGGAAGAGCTTACACTTTCTGGTTGCAAGACATGTTATATAGAACGTTGATAGAAACAATGTGGTACTGACATAAAAACAGACATATAGATCAATGAAATAGAATTGAGAATATAGGAATACATCCATACTCCTGTGGTCAACTAACTTTTAACAATGGGACCAGTGGTATTTGATGAGGAAAAAAGAGTATTTTCAACAAATTGTTCTGGGATAATTGGATATACACCAAAGAATGAATTTGAACTCCTATCGCAAAACATACGCTTAAATTAACCCCAAATGGATCAAAGAGCTAAGCATAATGATTAAAATCATAAAAAGCTGAGAAGGAAATATGGGTATATGTCTTAGTGACCTTGAATTAAGCAACAATTTCATAAATATGACAATAAGAGCATATGAACCAAAAGAGAAAATAGATTGGATTTCGTCAAAATTAAAAACTTTCATCTAACAAAAGACATCATTAATAAAGTGAAATGACTAACTTTAGAATGAGAAAATATTGCCATTTATACATCTAGTATCTAGAACATAAAAAGAAATCTTACAACTCAACAAAAAATAGATATACAACCTGATTAAAGAAAGTTCTTAAACAGATATTTCTCCTAAGAAGTTCTACAAACTGCCAATAAGCACATAAAAAATGTTGAACATCATAAGTCATTAGAGAAAAGCAAATCAAACAATAATGAGCTACCATTTCATACCTCATAAGATGGCTGTTATGAAACAAAAGAAAATAAGAGGTGTGGGTGAATATATACGAAACGGAAACCCTCATACTTTGCTGGTGGGAATGTAACATACAGTGAAACAGGCACTGTGGGAAAGAGTTGAAGAGATCTTTGGAAGGTCAAATACTGAGTTACCATATAACCCAGCAATTTCACTCTTATATATTTTTGCAAGAGAATTGAAACAGATATTCAGGTGAATGCTGATATGTAAGCATTCCAAGTAACCCTATTCATTAGAGCTGAAAGGTGGACAAATCCAAATATGCAAGTGATAAATGGATTTTTTTAAAGTGTGGTGTATCTATACAATGAGATACTATTTAGGCATAAAAAGGAACAAAGTAATCAGACATGCTATAACATGGATGGAAATTGAAAACTTTTACTTATTATGCTAACTGAAAGAAATCAGGTACAAAGGTCACATAATATATAATATGGTTTTTATGACATAGGCAAATGTAGAGCTGAGAGGAGGGGAAAGTGAAAAATGACTTCTTGATAAGTATGTGGCTTACTTTTGGAGTGATAGAAGTTACATGGAAATAGATGGTGGTACATTTTGAATATACTATCAACCATTGGAATGCCATACTTTAAACTGGTTTAACAGGGTGAATTTAAGTTATGTGAATTTTATTTTATTTTTAAAAATTCTGCTGTGAAGAAAAAGCTTTGCTTCGGGTATTCTGCCTCCTCACTCCAAGGCCCCTACCATCTTCTCTCTTCAAACTTTTACACTTCCCTAAAAGTAACACGTGATAAAAACTGCTTTTCCAAATATCACAGTTAAAAATTACAGAAATGAGAGTTTTGTGTTTTGCTTTAAATTGGTTTAAGGTGTATTATGCAGATGAACAAAATTTGAATAGTTCTGAATAAATTACATTAACAGAGTGACCTTCATGTTGGTTAAATGTGGGGAAAATAATAAACTGCTAAATTTGGGTCCATTTAAGCTGTTCCTTTTGAAGGTTGCTTTCTTCTGGTGGAAGATTTTTTTTCCTTCTTTTTCTGGTCAAAGTACTCCACTCAACAACATGCACAAAATGAGTGAGCCTGTGTCTTCTCTAGAACACCTTCCTCAGGAATGTCATGAGATCTTGTCATCCTCTAGTGGCTGTCCTCAAAGCTGCATTCCAGATAGAGGGCCACTTGAGTTTAGTCAGCGGATGCTGTCCTGCAGTTTCTCTGCAGGAGTCTGAGCATTTTGTACTGGGTGGGCTTCCTGATGATCACCTTGGAGGCTCAGGAGGTGGCTGCTTTAGCTCTTTTCTAACGAAATAAAGGAGTCCGTGGGCCTTTCAGTTTTCTCTTTTCTTTCTTTATTCTCTTTGAACCTTCTGATATACCAAAATACATGATAGAATGTTGTTTTTTGTTCTTTTTCCTATTGAGCAACAACTATCATTATTGACGTGGATGTCTATCAATATTATGGCCTCATGATATTTTCTCAATAGGGATAATCATAATTAAAACTATTTCAGTCATCCTATATATGGTATTAAAACTTTTTCTAACTACCCAGCCACAGTAGTTTCTTTTATTCCACATTCAGCCTTCTCAAAAAGTCTGTGGATTTTAAATCCCACAAAAAATAAAATGAGAAATCAAGAAATAGCTTATATTTTATAAAATTTTTGAACTTGGACTTACTTTTTGTCACTGATTCCAACCCCCTAAAAATGAAGTATACATGCAGATTCCTTTAAAATTCATTTTGTGAAAATGGAAATAGCCTATTTGATTTAAATTTAATTTATAATGTGGTAAAACAAATAATTTTAAGTGTCATATGAACATGTAAAAATAGCATATACTCAGGCAATTAATGAGCTCTTTTGAAAATAAATTTGTTTTTAGATTAAATGTTCTCTTTTGGAACTAGTTTAATACCATCTTTTAATAATCAAAGTAGAAGAATCTCAGAATACTGCTGAAAATATCTAGAGGCTAGAATTTTGCTTAATATTAACTATGTCAGTAATAAAAATATACTCCTTTAAAAATTTTCAATGTGTTTTACTTAAAAAAGGTATACTGCATACAATTCTAATATTCAATACTACTATGGTTAGAAACACCACAATAAATAATTATAATAAACTCAGAGATAGCAAGATCTATATATGCTACAGTAAATAATATTCTACTGGCTCTTTGTTAAATGCCACACTCCCAATTATATACCTGTAAATCATCTACATTTTCCTTGGTCTGAATTTCTCATTCTCACTGTACTTTATGGTCTTGGTAGACTGGGGCTACCATGACAGTGGAATTATTCCCATGAAGGGACAAATATAATGTAATTGTGTAAGTATGTATGAATTTTCACTTGGTTTTGATTATCAATTTTTCTCTCCAAGATATTTGAGTAGCATTTACTATGGTAAAAAATATGTATAAATAAGCTTTTATATCAACATATTTATAAATATTTGAGTACTTTCTTTTATGTTATTGATCTCACTGATAAATCCCTATAAATTTGCAGTTGATTTAACTGACATTATTTTCTAAATACTCCTATGATATATTAAAGTTATTTCTATGTGTTTTATTATTGCAATAAGTTGAGTTAGTCACGAGACTGTCAGCTATTTAAGAATGTCTTACATGTGTTTTTATTCTTTGCCCACAATAGGCAGTATTTGCTGAACTGAAGTTACCTTTTATAACCACGATATATTTTGTTTGACATAAACGGATTTTCATATGTTAGAACTGCTTAAAACCGTGTTCAAAACAGAACTCTATCTTTGTGTCACAATGAGTTACACAGTTTGCTTTTTAAAGTCTATATTAATGAACCAAGACTCTGCCTTATGTCACAGCTGGGCACTGAAACTCACTCCTTTAAGTTCCTGCACTGCTAATTCCCTGACTGGCCTCCCTAGGAAGGGATATTCTTTTAAGTCTGATCTTGTGCTGTAAACACACTCCTGTTTATTCCAGCTAATGAGGAACAGGCTGTCTGGAAACGTGTCTCTGAAGAAAATGCTGGGCAAATCCTTAGAAAACGAAGCTTTCCAGATTGATTGGAAAGATAACTTTTGGTAACACTTTGTAAGCAGAACGTTAATATCAAACTCAAAAAAGGTAGATTAGATGTAAAACTTGCTTGGCTGAATTAACTAGAGCTTGGGAGATGCAAGTAAAGATGCTGATTTTCACTATCTTCTGCCTCCTCCCTCCCCGGCCCCTGCACTTGTGTTTTTGCTTCTCCCCACTCCCTACCCTAATTTTGCTCTCCTGCTGGGAATCCTTTTCTGGGTCTTGTTATCTCTCCTTGGGATCAGCCAGGCTGTCTCTTCCTTTTTTCTTCTGTTATAAGGTGTCTAATAGTTTATAGCCTTTTAATCTTATGGCTCTTCCTGTAGACAGTTTCAAATGGCTTCTGCAGCTGCTTTAGATCCTTTAATTTGAAAAGCCACTAACTTTTAAATCATAGGCTTTATTATTGAAAAGTTTTCTAAGGCTATGCTTTACTGAGCATTGATTTTGTCCTTGGGGAATACTTTTATCCAAAATATATATTATGTCACTTATTCACTTAAAGTAAAAGGAATGGCCAACGGTAAATAAGTGACAAGTCTTATTTTTCTGTGGCTTCTTATCAAATTCTAAATCTCTTGAATCTCTCCTCTATATTTGTCAACTCCTTGAAAAGAAATGAACTACTTATTGGTCATTAACTGATATATAAATGCAAGTGGAACTCTCATTTCAAGTACATCCGCTTATTCATTTGGAGGATACAGTAAATTTATCTCCATTGTCGATTCCTTTCCATCATGAAGCACCACTGAATCTTCAATTGCTTTCCTGATGCTACTGGAAGATCAGTGACCCCTCATTAATCATATAATACTCCTTCAAGAAACATTTATGGGTTTTACTTTCCTATGGTAAGATAGGAAAGTCTTCAAACTTTATTTCACCAATATTATTAGGTTATTTCCTCCAGTAAAAACTGTCATAGGCATGATAAAATTTTTCACTATTTTATGATGTTTTTCCATTTGATAGCTGATGAATATATGAATTTTGGTGATATTACACATGATGTGTAGGGTTGTAGTTCCTAAAAAGAATTGAGTATGGAAAATAACATGGTCATTTCCCTGGAGGAATACTTCCACTACTACTATTACAGTGTCACATTTTCAAAATATTTCATCTTTACATAGCTTCTATTGCTCCCAATATAATGGCAGGAGAGAACCAAGCCTCTCATTGTGAAATCTTTTTTATATCTTATTTCATTTACATTTCATAATTGCATAAAAATGCAGCAGATAATATCAATGATATTTCAATAGAGATTCTAAGTGGTTAAATAAATTATTTGATCAAGTTTACTAAATTAGTGGCAGAAATCTACCAGTTTCTACATTTGTGAGCTATAAAGCCAATGGGTCAAAAATTTATGGGTTCAATAGGCTTATTTCAAAAGGTTCATATGCATACATATGTATCAGGCCGCTGAATCACTAGCACAATGATATCTTTAAGAACATTTTTCACTATGATAAAGTCCAGATTTATTTACTAAATGTTACTGGAATCACAATAAATTTTGTCATTATGTATCTTTAAAGCAATGATGACTGTAGAAAAAAACTTTCAACTATAATATCTGGATTCTTTTTTAATATTAAAAAGGAATTTTTATACCAAAAAAGTGTTAGAAATCACTATATTAAATCATGGTTGGGGGCTCTAGGTCACAAATAAAGCTGAGAAGGAAAGGACTGATCCTAACTATGGTGTGACAATTAGTGTGAATGATAGCACAATTTCTTTTGTCTTCTCAATTACCTTTCTTGTAACTTTTGGTCCGTCCATTGCACTCACATGCAGAGTCTTTCTATCTTACCTCTCTGATCAGTAAACACAAAAACAAACAAACAAAATACATGACTTTTATGTATTGGAAGCTATCTAAATTTTTTAATAACAATATTTATTGAATGTCTATTGTGGGCCTGCCTATTTGCTAAACCCTTATATATATCAACCTATTTTATTCTTACATAAGAAATGTAAGGTGGTAGTGTGTTGAATGTTGCAGATGAATCTGAGCTTCAAAAATATTAAAGGTTCTAATATCTCAAATTTGATGCATTGCAATTCATGACCAACATCAGGCCTGACAAATCTCAATTCATACCCTTCTTTTCAAAAGTAATACATTAAATTTGTACACTTTTGAAATTCAGATATGAAGTTAAGATACTTAGATCATTCCAGAATGGAAGAATTCATTATTCTATTTTGGAGTAGCATCTATTCTTTAATGTTAGGGGCTCTGTCTTTTATGTTTACCTTTGCATCTCAAGCACTAGCAAAATATCTAGCATATGCTAAATACCCAGTAATGGCCTTTTTAACTCCTTTCTCATGCAGTCTACTTTTTCTACATTTGGTTTATCAAAATATGTTGATGATTATTTATCAAAAATGTCTTTCAAATTTACCTTTTTTTTCCTTTATTGACACTGCTTTTGTATAAGCTATTGTTATGTATTGAATCCTGTCCTCCTGAAATTCTTATGTTGAAGCCACACCCCCAATGTGACTGTACTTTGAACAGACAATTTACAGGCAAATAGCTGAGAGTGAGGTATTCAATAAAAAGTTGGTAGAATATCATTTACAATAATGTTGCTTTTTCTGGGTTTAAACCTATTTACTATAATATCCCTATATCACAGTAGTAATAAAGAGCTACTTCATGTATTATCCTTATTCCATAGCAGTTACATAGGAGCAGGGCCCTCTTCTAATATAAAAGTGTCCTTATAAGAAGAATAAGAATCACTAGGAATGCAGACAGAGAAAAAAGGCCATGTGAGGGCACAGCAAGATGGCCATCCACAGGCCTAGGAAAGAGGCCTCAGGAGAAACAAAAATCTGCTGACACCTTGATGTTGAACTTCCAACTTCTAGAACTCTAAGGAAATAAATTTGTTATGTAAGCCACTAAGCCTGCACTCCTCGACTTAAAATGGGCTTATATCCAGATAAATCCATTGTAAATTGAAAATACTGTAAACAAAAGTGACTTTAATACACCTAACCACCTACCAGAACACAGAACACTGTAGAGTGTTGGTTGTTCACTCTCATTGTCACATGCCTGACTTGGGGCTGTGGCTGGCTGCAGTTACCCAGCATTTTCAGAGGGACATATCACACATTGCTAACCTGGGAAAAGATCAAAATTCAAAAATTGAAATATGGTTTCCACTGAAGGGATGTCATTTTCACACCAATGTAAAGTCAAAAGATCATAAGTTGAACCATCCTAAGAACAGATGTGTTTATTGCAGCTGGCCTACCTAGCTAATAAAATCCTTAGAATTTGTCTTCTAAGAAATTGAAATCATTTCCTAATTTTTCCATTCTCCCTAGTTTCTTATTTGGTGGGAACCTCTAATTCCTTGGTCTCATTTCATTTGGGGTGACTTCTGATCAAGGAATACAGTTGCCTTACATTGTGTGATTAGCAGATCTCAACTTTCTATTCCATTTGTAGGAGGTAGCTTAGGTCATTCAGAAAAAGTTGGTTGTGGGAGGTGGTCACAGTCCCTTAGATTGGTTTTCAAATCAAGTTCTTCTTTTGTTATAAGTTCTTCTTTTATTGTAATATCTTTCTTGGACACAGAAATTATATTTTAAAAGCATTTTTATAAAATTGTCTCACATTATTTGATCCTTAAAACAAATCTGTAAGAAATATCACATAGAACCCTCCAATTCATACTTAAAGAAATCAATTTAGAATCTGAGAGACGCCAAGTGGCAGGAACAGCCTAGAAATGCAGTACCTCAGATTCAAAGCTCATTGCCCTTTCCACTCTATCACATTTAAAAATGACACAACAGATTATATTCATTTGTTCTGCACAGTGGAGTTGCAGCAAACATATATTTAATTTATTTGAATTAAATTGAAAGGGAAAGCCCAAGGTAGATATCATTTAAATTAAACATAGACTATTGTGTCAGACATCTTACTGAATAAGCATAGGCCCTAGGCAATGGAGTCAATCAAGCTTGAAAGAGTAATTTAGGTTCAGTGAATCTTTTGAACACAAATGATTCATTTCAAGGGGTCTCAAGCATTGATAAAGAAGTAAAAAGGTGTTGTTCAACTCTAAGTTGATAATAGAGAAACTGAATAAATTAATACTGAGGGCTATAGAGAATAGCTGCTTAAGGGAACAATACCATATTCTAATATGTGTTTGATCAAGAAGATCTTTTCCTAATCTTTGTAAATCTTCCTTGAAAAAATCATAAATTGGCTTTCTGTCTTCTGTATCTATTTCTTTTGAGTGTGGTTGTGTGAATAGTATAAAAATCTTTTCCAGGATTTAATCACCTCCTGTTGAACCAAACTACTTCAAGTAGTCAGTTTCTCAACCTATAAATCCAAGGATATTGGCTCCATGTTAGTTATTGAGACATAAATGTCCCAATAGGATGCTGGAATTTCTCTAGATATCTTCTCTATGATAAACAATAAGTGTTCCAAAAAGAAAAATTTCCATGTTTCCTCTTACGGATGTTCTTCTTATCACTGGAAAATGGCTGCTCATGCATGGTACCTATCTACTCTACAATCTGGAAAGTCATTTTGTGAATTTACACACTTAGGAAGAAGATTTATAAGCATATCTTAAACCACTGGCATGATATTAAAAAGGAACTAGGTTGTCCTCCATTCTACATGTCATGTGAACTCTGCTGTGCTTTGGATGAGCATCCTCCCAAAGGCCCATTTGTCAATAATTTGTGGCACTTTTGGGAGTGATGGAAACTTGAAGAAGTGGGCTTCATGGCAGGAAGTTAGGTTACTGGGAGAGGGCCTTGAAGAAGATATTGTGACCCTGGATGCTCCCTCCTCCCCACAGTCCTCCATATATTCTCTTGCTCTTCTGATATGGGGCACATCACAAATCTTTATCCAATCTACTTTGAATCATATTTTACTATATGTCCATCTCTTTGTTTTTTCTTAGCTACCCAGTCATTATATGTCATGACTAAATTGAAATGAAATGCTAATATGGCCAATCTGTTTTTTGTTTTGTTTTGTTTTTGGTACTGGGGATTAACCACTGAGTCACATTCCCAGTTCTTTTTTATTTTTTTTATTTTGAGACTGGGTTTTGCTAAGTTCACCACAGGTCTCACTATGGTCAATCCATTTTCTTTTTTAAATTGGTTCTCTTTTTTCATTTTCAGCCAGAAAAAAATTATACAACTTGTTATTCTCCAATTTCTTTTTGTTTATGTCTTTTTTCATTGCACAGTTGACACTCCTCATCCATGGGTCTGTATTTATGAATTCAACCTAGTGTGGACAAGAAATGGTTTTTATTTTTATTGTGTCTATGTTAACCATGTACAGACTTTTTCCTTGTCATTATTCCATAAGCAATAATGTACTGAGTATCTACATTGTGTTAGGTATAAGTAACTTACAGATAATTTGAAGTATACAGGAGGATATGCATAGGTTATATGCAAACACTCTGCTATGCCATTTTATATAAGGAACTTGAGCATCTTCCAATTTTGGTTTACACAGGGGTTCATGCATCCACTCACAGATGCTCAGGGATAACTGCTTCATTTTCTATTCCTGAGTACCATAAAATGTAGTCCAATTATGTATTTTCTGTCTTAGTTATAAACATAAGCCATGTTAAGATTTATATATTTCATTTCTAAAACCAATGAAATAGTTTCCTTGTGAATATAAATTAGTAATGCCTTAGATGAAGTTTTTTCTTAGTGAGAAAACAAACTAAGTATTTATGCAAATATCCATATGTAGCCATGAAAATGTCATGTTAGACATATTGGACATTTTACAAAATATTTGGAATTATTTAAAGAAAATAGATATATACATTCTGACTATTAAAAGAGGAATTAAAGGAATATTATGCTAAGAGCAGTATAACTACTATTATGTTGTTTATAAGAAAATGTATCCAAGGATTTGCGATGAAAGTGGTTATGGACAGCACATTTAAAAACTATTTCACTGAATCCTAGGGATGATATAAGAATGATTTTAAAAACTTGAATGTAAGTACAGGATTGTTTATTTTAATTTCTAGCCTGTTGTGGGATTTTTCATGTTAAATAATATAGTGTTTTTATTTTTAGGCCAATATGATAAGCACTTTATCAATTATACCAATAGTGGTCAAAAGTAGACTTTAAATTATTAACTGAGTTTTTAATGTAGGCATTCTCTTGCTTAAATAAATTCAACATGAGAATAGTTTGCCTCATTTCCAATTGCAGCTTCCTATCAAAAAAGGGAAAATAAACATGATACACTTGACATCTTTTAAAATGCATAATGACTCTACCTTTTAATATTGGTCATAATATTACATGATGTCTGAATGAGACAGACATCATTATCCTATGTACATGTATGATTAACAATAATGATATGAATGTACATCATGCACAACCATAGAAATGAAAATTTGTACCCCACATGTATACAATGAATCAAAATGAAGTCTGTAAAAATAAAAATAATAATAAAAAATACAGAAAAAATAAAAAAGATTTATTTTTTTGAGTGAACAAAATTTGTTAGTTAAGACAGATATAATCAATTTAAAATTACTTTTACAATTACTAAACTATGAATAGTTTTTATGTTCAATACATGGATGCAATAGAATTTTTTTTGGCCAAATCTTTAACTATTTGACTCAAGTGTAAAATATTGTTATAGCGGATGACCTTATAATGTGGTTTCTCACTACCTATGGAGAGCACCAGAGTAGAAATTTTAGTGATTTTTAATAACTCATTTCCTAGAACTTATGTCATGAATTGTAAGTCTTCATTTAAACATAGTAACAATATCATCACTTAATTTCCAGTTTAAAGCATTCCACTATAATGACTCTATGTTTGTTTGTGGTATAATCATGGGAAGTTCACCTAAGGGTAGAGTGGTAAATGCAGAAAATTCTGGCTTATTGCAACACATGGGGACAATATTTGGCCTTTCAATAAAGGATTACTTGGTCCAAAATTTTAGCACGCAGCATCTGGTATTCAGGATAACATCATGTTTTTCTAAAAACCCAAGTCAAAGTTCTGGCAGAGTAGCATCCCAGAGTATTTGCAGTATGTTTGCCAGTATTTTTTTTTTATTTTTTATTTTTTTGCCCAGGCAAAACTGCATTGTCATCATGCCAATGGTATCCAGTTAATACCTAATAATAGCCTACACACTCTTGTAAGCTTGAAAAGGCAAGATTGTTTCAGGATCCCAATAAATATGAGCATAAACCATCACCAATTAATAGCCCACATGAATTGCCATGAAAATAATAGCTTTCATGGGTGCTACAAATCTAATTTACCATCAAACTTTTAATGTCAAAACAATCTCTTGACAACCATCCAACTTAATTTGAAATTAGGTAAATGAAGAAACCATATGAACTTTTTTTATTGAGTATAATTTATCTTGTAAACCATAGAAAAATAACTATCCCCCATGATTTTGTGATGGGGGATCATATTGGAAAATTTTCTTGAAGTGTTAAAAATATTTATTCAATAATGGATAACCTTGAAGAGTTTATATTTTCAGTGCCCCCTGAAGAACCCCATTTTCCAATTATACCTTATGAATACATTTCCACAAATAAGCAGTTCAGGCTCAACAACACTGAAATCTCTGGATCAAGACAGGTCTGGGTTTAATGTCTGTGTCCTTAACTCTAGATGCCAAATTCCCCCTCCTAAAGCTGGGTTAATACAGGTGTATTATCTCTTATTCATAATTCCCAAACCCCAAAACTACTCAAAGCAATATTTTTTCTTAGTTGACAGAAAAATCTGACCTGATCTAACCTATTGTCCACAAAAATCTTTCCTAACTCAACCTGACAGGAAGCTCTTTAGAATATTTGCATATTCCATTCTGTGTAGACACCTTCACATTTGAGCGAGGAAGTATTATTGTTTATCACAGAAAGATACCACAGGCCCTAAACCTGAAGATTTCTGAATTCTGAGACATATTTAGCCTTAAGGATCACATATAAGGGATTATGGATCTCTAATACCAGCCTTAAGAATTGAGATGCAGAGTAAGAAAGTAATGAGTATTAGTTAGTGGTGTTTAGCACAAATCAGGTTTCCAACAAACACATTATTCTCTGATCTTTAAGAAATGTTCTCTCTAAAGTTATATTCATGTTACATGATTTATATTCTATATCCCCCCAATAAATGCAATGACACCATTTTTTAAATTCCAGTTCGGGTCTATAAGATATAACAAACAAACTACAATCACTAATGTTGGAATCATTCCACCACAATGTTTTTTATAATTAGTATTGCATTACTGTCCCAGGCTAGGGATGATTTCTAACTGCCTTACCTCAAAGGGTTCTCAAAGAACTTATAGTGTATATTGTGACTAACATACACTGGAAGACCACTAGGTCCCTGAAGTACTAGAAATAACTAAATTTAAAAAAATCCAAAAACCAATAGTAAAAAGTTAGGCAAAGGAGGAAATGATTTAGAAGGAAAACCTAGATATTTCAACTGTGTGTTTAACTGCAAAAACAGATGGTCTAAAGGGCATGTGTTCAGAAAGTATCTAAACCAAGGTCAGTGATACAATCACTTAAATCATACCACAGTGAATAACCTTAAAGACCTGCAGTTCTCTCATCCACCATTTCAAGGTAATGCTAGAACCCACTCATTGTCTTGCTTTTAAGATATACAGTTTTCCAAGTGTATCTTGGCTGTTACCTTATTCGTATGAGGTTTCAAATGTGGCTCACTAAATCTAAATCAAACATCTAAAGATAGATAATGAAGCAATAATAGGAGTTTGCAGTGTTTACCACATCAATGAAGTTACTGCTTTTTCTATGAGGTATAGGTTAAAAATGTGCAAAGAGAATGTTGGGAGGTCTGATGTAGTTTCCAATCACAACCATCAATTCTCATTTTCTGGATATGAGCTGGGTATTTACAAATTCAATTCAAGTCTGACACTAACTACCTGGAGATAGTGCACATGCATAACTTAAGGGCTCGGTCCTATGAGTCTGCCCAAAGGACTTTAGGTTCCAGTAACAAATCCTAGGCCTTCAGGTGCCTTCAGTTGCCAATAACAAATACTAGGCCTCTGGTGCTCCTGACTACTTCGCTAAAATCAAAGTTTCCTATATTTCCTTCCAAAGAATTGATAATTTGCTAGAATGACTCACAGAGAAGTCATGTTCCCTATATTTATCTGGTTTATTATAAATGATATAAATGAGTAGCTAGCTAAAGAGGTACTGAGGAAATCGGCCTTAACGGTCCCCCAGCACCCTTGGAACTGGGGTGTGCCATCCTCTTGTTGGTGGATGTGTTCCCTACTTAAGCTCAATAGGTTTCACTCCAGAGTGTTTACATGGTTCAATCTCCAGTCCCTCTTCCCTCCCTAGGAGCCAGGGGAGGGCTAAAAATAACTATCCTCTAGTCACTTGGTCTTTCTGGTGCCCAGCCCTATCCTGAAGTTTTTCAAGGACTCCATCATAAATCACCTTACTGGTGTAGACTCAGGTGTGATCAAAGGGACTCCTTGTTGATCAACAGACGATGTCCCTATCATTCAGGAAATTCCAAGGTTTTAGGAGCACCGTCCTAAGAATTGGGACGAAAGTCAGATATATTAGGATATATAAAAATATTTGCTGAGAACCCTTTTATTTCCAGACCAACTACAACATACAGCAACTGTGTCAGTACTGTTAGTATTGGACCAATTAACACTTCAAACATAATAAAAATAAATAAATACGGAAACTTTCTTATTGTCAAGAAATGAAGCATCTAGTTTTATCTCTCTATATAGATAAAGTGGAATATTACATGTTACACATGATATTTTCATTGAAGATTGGATTTCAAGATGTGCCCAGTGGAGTGTGCCTGTAATCCCAGCAACATGGAAGACAGAGATAGGAGGATTGCAAGTTGCAAATTCAGGTCCAGCCTAGGCAATTTAGAAAGACTTCATCTCAAAATAAAAAATAAAAAGGGTTGGGGATGTAGCTCAGCGGTAGAGTGCCTCTGGGGTCAATATCCAATGCCCCCTACACACACTAAGATTGAACTTCAATGTAAAAAATTTCTCTTGCTCCCTTTCTCTGTCTCTCATAAACTGGGTAATTTAAAAACAAATAATACAATTACAATGAGAGGACTATTAACAGGTTCAAATATAACAAAAAATTGGCAAATGAGATTTTATATTATGGAGGTTGGATGTCATGACCTAGTTTTTTTTTTTTTTTTTTTCTTTGTGTTAGGAAAATCTTACTGGATCTTTCTAGAGAGTGGAAAAGAGAGGCCAGATCCTAAAACAAGTTTCTTCGATTCCTCCTAGCAACAAAGCCAGGTTGCAGTTGGAAATGTCTGCCCAACCTGGAACAAAGAACATCTTTATAAAATCTGGAATTTAGGAAAGAAAATTACAAAGTATTTATATTGAACCTGTCTTGGCAATAGATAAGCAGGTGGAATTTTTAAAGAGCAGGACAAGCTTGGACTGGGAGGACAGTTCCTATGGAGAAGTACTTGATGCTGTTGTATTAATTGGGGTTAATGTTCCAGAAAATTTATATATAGATAGGGCAAGGTAGTCCGCTGTGACGGACTACCTTGAGAGAGCTAACTCAAGGTTTTAACACAATCAGAAATGTGAAAAGTATTTTTTGTTGGTTTTGCCCATTGCTACTTACTGATTAATTTCCTCTTCCATCCCTTCACCCTTTTAATTAAATTTGGAACATCTCAGAATTGTTCTTAATGTCAGCTTGTAGGAGCAAAACAACACAGAGAGATAAGTAGAGTCTATCTGAAAAGAGATTTTACCAAAAAACAATTTCTTATTAATACCCAGCAGGTCTTTGATTTGGTGACTCACAGACTCCTTAAAAGCTTCCTATTTACTTGTAGAAATGTTTGACCTGAACTTTGAGAAACATCATATGTTCTGATTTGCTTCCTGGGCCAATTTGGCCAGGCTGTAGTGCCCAGTGATACAATTGATCACAAATCTAGGTATAACTGGGAAGGTGCAGGTGGTCCTCTGCATTTGTGGATTTAACCAATCACAGATGGAAAATATTATAAAACAAAGTGTCTGTACTGGATATGTATGGACTTCTAAAAATTGTCCTTTTTCTCTAAATAATATCTAAGTATAACTATTTTGATAATATTTGCATTACATTAGGAATGATGTAAAGTATACAGAAGAATTTACATCCGGTTATATGTATTATTTTGTATTAGGAATCGAGCATTTATGGATTTTGGTATCCAAGTAGGGTGCTGGAAGTGATTCCCCTTGGATATTGAGGCATGACTATGTTTTATCAATGTGGTTGACATTTACAATCAGCTGACTTTAAGTAAAGGAAATACTGTCAATAGTTTGGGTGGACCTAGTTCAATTAGTTGAAGACTTGAGAATCAAACTGAGATTTCCTAGGGAAGAAATTCTGTCTTAAAACTGCAAGATCGATTCTTGACTGAGTTTCAAGCCTGCCATCTTTTAGGGGGGAAAAGAAACAAACTTTTATCATCCTCTATATCACTAAATACAATACTTTTTTTGACACAGATGTATAGAAAATGTTTTCCCACATACCAGGTAATTTTCCAGGGGACACCAGGTGTCCTGTGATTCAGTTCAATCTTGGCACTATCTAAATGGGAATAGCATCAGATTTAACAGGTGTGGCCTTTAGTCACACAGGACTACCCTGCTGGACATGCAAAAAATCAGATGCCAATCACAGACAATAACACACCTGTGCTTTTGACTGACTGGCCATACATAGGGCTCCCCCTACCTCCTCCTTGAGATCAGTTAGTTTACTAGAGTGTCTCACAGAATGAAGGGAATACTGAAGTTATGTGAAAGGCTACAGACAAATGCAAATGAAGAGACTCATAGAGAAAGGTCTGGAGCTTCTGTCACTTTGGATTTGGGGTGTGCCAATTCTACACCAGCACACTGATGTTTTTGCTGAGAAGGAAGCTCTCCAAACCCCAAAGTTCAGCATTTTTTATGGAAGCTTCATTAAGTAGACATAATCAATTATTAACTTCATTTCCAGCCCTTCTCTGCTTTTTGGGGGAATAGGATTATGGTGTAGTTGAAAGCTCCAACTCATGACCACAGCTTTGGCTTGGTTGTTCTGGTGACTAGTCCCATCCATGAACTCACCAAGAGTCATCTCATTAGAACAAAGGCACTCCTTTTACCCAAAAGAATTCCAGGGGATTTATGTCAGGAATATTTGTCAAAGGCCAAATATTAGAACAAAAAAGATTCTCTTAGCACCCTATTACTCAGGAAATTTCAGGAGCTGAGTAGGAGCTCTGTGGCTGGGACTGGAAGCAGAGACCAGTATGTGTGATTCTTATTACTATTGCACTTTCTCTACAAATTTTAGAGCTGATAGCCTCATGATCACATAGCCAGTTCCTTGTTTTTCAGAGGAACACTGACTGACAAAATCACTATCAATAGCTTTATTATTATATTTTATATTCAGGACATGTAAAGATAGAAATCACAGAAGTTTTCAAACACCAGGCAGGAGAACCATTCTCAATCTTCTATAGTTGTAGATTAATATTTTAAATTTGTGCTAAAATACAGACCCATATGAAAAGAAGTTAGGTGGGTTGATCATTCTGATTTATCACTGAATAAGATTATTGATTAATTTATCAATTAAAATTTGTCTTTAGAATATTTCAGAAAATTTCCTCAACTACACACAGTCTTTTTTTTATGTTTTTGAAATGGAGAGAAAAATTGGAAACTCAACCCTTGACTAAAACATCAAACATCTGCTAAGGAATCGAAAAAGCCAATGTAGGTACGTAGCACTGCATTGGGTCAGCATCCAAATAATGTAAACATTGCAAAAACTGGTTTACAGTAAGTTAAACAGACTAATTTTTAAAAATGCAATTATTCACTTAGCTTACAAAGTCATTAACTTCATAGTTCTTCAGAGTGGAAAACAAATCACGAATCACATACAGGCAACCTTTATAAACATTGTTCTGTATAAAAGCAGAAAAAAAAGTTTTGAGTAACTATTTATGTATGGTCTATCAAAATGTATAAATGCATTCTACTGTCATGTACAACTAATTAGAACAAATAAAATAAAAAATTTTTTAAAAAATGTTTTGACAGTCAAAAGACCTGAGATTGGACTCCAATTTTCATCTGGGTAAGCCAGGAAGAAATTAAGTGGCCACTTTCAGACTCAGTTTCCTTATCTGGAAAATAGAGATAATGACACCTCAAAGTTTGGTTTGGAGACTGATGAGATAGGTAAAAAGCATCTAATAATGATAAATTTCACTCTAGTTTTCTTACTGTGTTATAACTTGCTAGTTCCATAGCATCTGTATTTAAGATTAGAAGAAGCAAAGCTAGTGACCACTAGAGGAGCACCTGTAACAAGAGCACAAGCAGGTCTACACTGTCTCTAAGCCAAAGTGATAGCAGCAGGGCTCCCTTTCTTTTTTGCCTTCTAGGACACTGCTACTTTAATATGATTTTCCTGCATGCAAATTTGTTCTTATATAGATTTGTTTCTTGTTCTACTTTTGATTCATTTAACAGGCTTTGGCATCAGAGCTCTTAAGGTCTCCTGTGGTGGATTTTTCCCCCTGATCCTGTTTCAATCACTTATTATTATTTTCCTGCAATCCAGCTAAAATGCAGCTCAAGATGCAAAACATTTTTAGTATATTTTGATTCAAATTTGTCAAATTAAAACTTAAGAGTCACAGTGCATCTTTGTCTTATATTTCCCTATGAAAAGTGCTATAGTATTAATATTTAATATTAATAAATCCATAAGTGCTAAAAAAATCACATGTATGTTCTAATGAGAACACATTCAATATAATTTCTTCAGTGATTGTTTATGATGTATTCAAAGATATTCTAACACATAACGTTTAAAGTGTATGTGTGTGTGTGTATGAATCTACATCAGAAAATTTGTAATAACAACTATATAACAACATTGCTGAGCATTCAGCAATAACAGTATTCCCTTTCTTCTCACAAGAGTCTTCTCAATAGCAAACATTTTGCTTGGCATGGCTAAATTGGTACTAGTAGATAATTTATCCTAATGCATAATATCTAAGAGATTTATAAAGTTGCCTTATTATTTCCTGTTGATGTTTTCTCCTTTTATATTCTCATAGCTTTCATTTATTCTTTGTAAACTCGATCATAATTAGAATAAGACATTCTCAGTCATTTAATCCTCATATTCATAGGTACACTGGAAAAATTAGTTAGATAAGTTTTCCTTCAATAAGAGGATTCCAAATCTTAAGCTAAAGATACTATACTCAATGTTAGAAAGATTTAACAGAAAAAATATCCCAGAAGTCCCTTTTCAAAGAGAAGTAAAAATACTGGGAGTAAAATAAATCTTAGTAATACAACTGCAATGGACATTTGATTATATAAATTCATTAAAGATGTCACATTTATATGTGCTTTAAAAAAAAAAAGAAAGGAGCCATTTCTTTTCTCTGAGCCAAGTGCTGTCAAGGCCTTTAACCTCAGTACGATAGATAACTTTTTCCGGCAAATTACAGAAGCTTCTCAAGAGTCACCAGGAATTACAAACAGGGTGAAATGATATAATTGTGGTGTAATTAGAATGGGAAGAATCTTCCCAGGGAGGCCTAATTCATCAGTTCAAATAATGCTTATAATCTTACAGCTGATATCCTTAAACTATAATAAAAGAATATCTGACATATTTTAGTGAAATTCCTGTTTCAATGTTTCTTGGAGTGTGTTTTTATTAAAATACAACATTCCAAATGATAAAATCACTAGAATTTTTACTCTCAAGTGTGGTATCAAGCTACTCTACTTTAGTTTAATTGAAAAGAACTAGTGTTCTTTCAACTCTTAAAATGATTGCATTGTTAATGCTAAATAAAACTGTTAGGGAAAAGTAGGGGTTATTTTGTTTAGGTAGCATTGAGTAAAAAGAGGTTTTAAGTAAAGATAGGATGAGTAGGTAGAAGAATAGTCAGGAGAAAAGTATACTTTAATATAATGTAGCATTTGGAGTGTGGGAAGGAAAACTGTTTTCAGAGTCTCTTGACTTCCTCCACTCAATGTGGGTCAGATGAACATTTTAGGAGATATTATGAAGAAATAGCATCATAATGTTATTAATGAATCAACTGAGACAAATAAGTTTAAAATGTTTACTAAGTTTCATAGTCAATCAGTAGCAATGATAGGGTGGCTGGGAAAAAGTCCATATACAGAGTCCTGGAAATCTGAAAGTAAGGGGTAAGATTATTTTTAAAGTCCTAGAAAACTACATGAAAACTAGATAACTTGATTGTACCAAAATCACTGCAAAGATAGCACAACTAACACAACAGAAGAGGATGTCTTAGTTATTCAAGACAAGCAAAGGTGGGCTGGGGATATAGCTCAGTTGGTAGAGTGCTTGCCTTACAAGGCCCTGGGTTCAATCCTCAGAACCACAAAAAAAAAAAAAAAAAGAAAGACAAGCAAAGGTGTTTAAAATAGCAAATATTTTATTCAATGTGGTCCATTTGTGATATATTACAAATAACTAAGCTTCTTTCCCAAGAGCAGAAAAGAAAATTTTAAATGGTAATAGGTTTCAAGAAATAGGGGAAGTATGAAAATGATTCTTGTAGCATGTGCCTCATGTTGGAGAGATAGTTGAAAAATTACAAATAAAAATTTAAATGAGGGCTGGGGATATAGCTCAGTTGGTAGAGTGCCTGCCTCGCAAGCACAAGGCCCTGGGTTCAATCCCCAGCACTGAAAAAAAAAAAATTTAAATGACTATAACTTCTATACATAAGGGAAAAATGACATTCTACTAATCTAATATATTTTACAACCATCTAAATATATGCATAGGAACTTACTGTGTATGTGCATATTATTTAAGTAAAGGAAGTTCTTTTTGCAAATGATAATTTCTTAGGTAATGTAAAATGTATCATATTTTTCTTTTTACCTAATGTGGTGGACAGATATGACCTGAGGACTGAGAAATGTCTGAAACCATAGTTAGCTTAAACACTGCATCCCCGGTTTTTGACAATGTTGCCTGAATGCCATGTTCGTGTTTTAGCCTTCAGCCTCTTTATCATTATTATATCAAAGTGCTTGAGACTCTTTTCATAAGGAACACATCATTTCATGCCTTGAAAAAGAGTTTAAATTTTAAACATCTCATGAGGAAGTAACCAACAGTGAGTTAAACTACATTTAACATTCAATATTAGAGTTTCCTAATAACAAGTGCTTCCTGAGTTTAGCTCATGGACTATTTTAGGGGCCCTAAGATTGACTTCATGGGATTTAACTCATAGAGAACTGTCATGGTTTAGATATGTGGTGTCCCCCAAAAGCTCACATGTAAAATAATGCAAGAAAGTTTTGAGATGAAATGATTATATTATGATAGTCTTAACCTAATCTGTGTCAATCACCTGACATGGATTAACTGAGTGGTAACTGTAGGCAGGTAGGGTGTGACTGGAGGAGGTGGGTCCCTGGGTCCTTTGAAGTTTATTTTCTCTCTCTCTCTCTCTCTCTCTCTCTCTCTCTCTCTCTCCCTGATTCCTGGTGCTCCATCCCCAGCTGCTTTCCTCAGCACACATTTCTGCCCTGATGTTCTGCCTCATCTCAGGCCCTGAGGAAGGGAGTTGGCCATCTATGGACTGAGACCTCTGAAACTGTGAACCAAAATAAACTTCTCCTCCTCTAATTGTTCTTGTCAGGTCCTTTGGTCGCAGCAGTGCAAAAGCTGACAAAAACAAGAACATACTCACAGAAGTAATGAAATTGAGAGATGAATGTCTACCAGCATGAAACAATTCCAAAGTTCAGAATTTCAGCTAAAAAGTGTTAGAGGGTATGATTTCAACAAAGGAGATAAAAAGGCACCATAAAAGGTATTTAATTAACACCAAAGAATTCAGGATAAGTGGTATAAAAGTAATAAAGAACAGACAGAAAAATAGAAAAAATTATTAAGATGATAGATTTAAAACAAAAAATAATTACACAAAACATAATTGTTAAGAGTCAGTTTGTCGAATTGGATAAAAAATCTAATTCTATTACTCATTATATTCCCTAAACTCATACAAAACTGCATTGACTCTCTGATGATGTCATCTCTCTTATTCCTGATATTTGTAAGATAATGATATTTGTAATTTTGCTCGTCTCTTTCTGATGACTCTAAACTACAGCTTTATCAATTTTATTGATCTTAGACCAACTTTTACTTCCAATGAGTTCCTGTTTTCTGGGAGACAGTGAAGAATGTGATTGATTTCACTCACATGATTATGTTTACTATATGGCAAAGGATTTTATATTGCACAGGAGTAGTAGTGAAGGTCTCAAATCAAGTAATATTTAATTTTGAGGGAGATTACCCTACTTGGGCTCCACCAAGTCAGCTGAGCCCTTAAAGAGACTGTGCCTAGCCTTAGGTCAGGTATTCAAAGAGTGAGGATTCTGCTGTCAGTCTTACAGACTGTAGGCTGCCATATTATGACAGGGACTATGGAGAAGGCCAGGTGGCAAGGAACTGGTAGCATTCTCTAGGAGCAGAGATGATGTTTCTTGTTGAAAGTATAAGAAAACATAATCTCAGTCTTAGAGCTGCAATGAATTGAAATCTTCAAACAGCAATTAGTATACTTTCATATACTACTGGTAAGAATATAAAATGGCACAATGCATTTATTAAATAGTTTGTAAGTGGCATATAAAGCTATCATTTGACATATTCTACTTCTATTTACCCACAAAAGAAAATCATATTTTCCTATAAAGAATTGCTTATGAATCATCAAAACATATTTATCATAATAAGCAAATATTGGATATAATCTAAATGTTCCTCAGTATGTGAATGGTTAAGTCCTTGTTCATACCTTCACACAACAGAATGCTTCTTAACAATAAGGGAGGGGGAATGTGAATAAAAAAGACAGTAGAATGAATCAAAAACAAATTTCCTATGTTATATATGAATACACAACCAGTGTAACTCCATATCATGTACAACCACAAGAATGGGATGCTAATTAGAACAAAACAGTGGTGTTCTCTTTCACCAGTCCTATTCAACATAGTCATTGAAACCCTAGCCAGAGAAATTAGACAAAAGAATGAAATAAAGGGATAAGAATGAGAAAAGAAGAACTCAAACTATCCCTATTTGCTGACAACACAATCCTATATTTAGAAGACCCCTAAAAACTACTAGAAAGCTTCTAGAACTTACAAATGAATTCAGCAAAGTAGCAGGATATAAAATCAACACAAAGAAATCAATTGTGTTCCTATATCCCAAAGATGTGTCAGCTGAAAGAGATATCAGGAAAATTATTCCCTTTACAATAGCCTCAAAAAAAAAAACAACTTGGGAATCAATCTAACAAATGAGGCAAAAGGCCTCTACAATAAAAATTACAGAACATTAAAGAAAGAAATTGAAGACTTCAGAAAATGGAATGATCTCCCATGTTCTTGGATAGGCAGAATTAGTATTGTCAAAATGCCATACTACCAAATGTGTTATACAGATTTAGTGCAATTCCTAATAAAATCCCAATGATATTCTTCATAGAAAGAGATAAAGAAGTCA
Source organism: Glaucomys volans (assembly GCA_020662805.1). NCBI lineage: Eukaryota > Metazoa > Chordata > Mammalia > Rodentia > Sciuridae > Glaucomys > Glaucomys volans. Next base: position 196,277 of record JAJEJO010003208.1, on the reverse strand, counting down.
TGAACTTCATTTGGAAAAATAAGAGGCCCATAATAGCCAAAAATCCTTAGCAAGAAACGTGATTCAGGAGACATCATAATATCAGAATTTAAAGTATATTACAGAGCTATAGAAAAACAAACAGCATAATATTGGCACAAAAACAGACACAAAGACCAATGGAACAGAATAGAAGACACAGAGCCATACCAACATAAATACAGTTACCTCATACTAGACAAAGGCACCAGAAACACACATTGGAGAAAAGATAACCTCTTCAATAAATGGTGCTGGGAAAATTGGAAATCCATATGTAGTAGAGTGAAATTAAACTCATATCTCTCACTCTACACAAAACTCAACTCAATGTGGATCAAGGACCTAGGCATCAGATCAGAGACTCTGCACCTACTAGAAAAAAATAAGCCCAACTCTCCACCATGTAGGCTCAGGAACCGACTTCCTCAATAAGATTCCTAAAGCATAAGAAGTAAAATCAGGAATCAATAAATGGGACATTATCAAACCAAACAGTGTCATCACAGCAAAGGAAACAATCAAGCATGTGAAGAGAGAGCATACAGAATGGGAGAACATCTTTACCACCAGTACCTCAGATAGAGAATTAATCTCCAGCATATAAAAAGAACTCAAAAAATTGAACACTAAAATAATAATAATAATAATAATAATAATAATAATAGTAACCCAGTCAATAAGTGGGCAAAGGAATTGAACAGACACTTCACAGAAGAAGAAATACAAATGGTCAAAAAAATATATGAAAAAACATTCAACATCTCTAGCAATTAGAGAAATGCAAATGAAAACTATACTGAGATTCCATCTTACTCCAGTCAGGATGGCAATTTTCAAGAATACAAGTAACAATCAATGTTGACATAGATGTGGGACAAAGGTTCACTTATACTTTGCTGGTGGACTGCAAATTGGTGCAACCACTCTGGAAAGTAGAATGGAGATTCCTTAGAAAATTTAGTATGGAACCACCATTTGATCCAGTTATCCTGTTCCTCAGTTTATACCCAAAGGACTTAAAATCAGCATACTACAGTGACAAAGCCACTTCAATATTTATAGCTATTGCTTTCAGTGGGACTGTTCACTCAGCCTCTCAGAACAGGGCTGATGAGGGGATTAGAAAAAAGATGAAAAAACTTGGGAATACAGAAAACAGACTTGGTGGTTCAGCCGATCTCTGATGGAGGAAGACTGACAATGAGCAGGCTTTGTGCATTTATTTTATAGAGTTTTTACCTCAAAGGGATTGATTGTGAGAAAGTTACTTTAAAACAGAACCAAGATCAAAAGTTTGAACAGCCCAATTATAGTCATCAGCTTGCTTCCATAATTCTTCACCCCTGGGGGCTGGCACCTGAATCTTAGGTCATGAACTGAAAAACTCCATGGCAGCCATGGAATTTCCCTTTAAACAGGGTGTCACCAGACAACCACACAGACGGGGCCTTTGCACCAAAAAATGAACAAGGGAGGTGTCAGCCTCTGTCTCTGGGCAGTTCAAAGCAATGATTCATTCACTGTTCCCAACATACAGCAGCTGAATTCACAATAGCCAAGCTTCAGAACCACCTTTGGTGTCCTACAATAGATGAATGGATAAAGAAAATGTGTATATATACACAATGGAAGAATGAAATTATGGCATTTGCCAGTAAAAGGTCAAAACTGGAGAAGATCATGCTAAGAGAAATAAGTCAGTCCCCAAAAACCAAAGGCAGAATATTCTCTCTGATATGTGGATGCTAATCCACAATAAGGGAGGGGAAGATAAGAACTTCATTGGACAAGATGGCATTGCTCGATCCATCATGCCCTCTACTTCAAAAGATAATTGTCTCCTCTGGCTCTTCTATTAAACAAGTTTCTTAGCAATTAATTTACAGCCAGCCCATCCCTCCAACAGAAACCCTTTCCGTCACCCATTTGGGATGTGGATTAAAATTAATTAGGATAAAATGTAGGAATGTACCCTTGCCTATAATTTATGCCAATAAAATGTTCTCATGCTATAGAAAAGAAGATTTAGAATCAAACAACCCTGGTAGCAAATTCTTACATTTTTAGAGCTTATAAACTAAAATATTAATCTCTCAACCTCATGAACTTTCTATGAAAATGTGGATCATAATTCCAAATACATAAATGTGGTGCCAGGATTAAGTAAATAGCAAAGAATATGGTTGTAGAAAAATACTATTTCCTTTTCTGTTCTTCCTTTTACCTCCCTAGGCTTCATTTTACCTTTCTTTAAAATCAGGAAGTCAAATTAAATTACATCAAAACCTTAAAAAGTTCTAATTCTGTACTTCATTCAGAATTGCTTCTCCCTTTTATGAACTATAAAAGAAGCCATTTAAATATATGTAAAATTTAGTCATTTAGCACTTAAAGGTAGGTGGCCTGGGTTCATTCTCCAGGAGGATCATGTGAATGTTAGATCCTGCTCCAAATTAGACAAAGACACTATCCTGAGTGTTTCTAGTGTAGAATTTACCATGCCAAACAGTGCTGAGTACACACTAGTAAATTCTGGCTTATTTAGTATTATAAAATCATACACAATGAATCAACAACTACTGAAGGGTGCTGATACTTTGAGGAGTTGTTAGTGCCAAACAAGTGAAAAATTCATTTCCTTCTATTACAGATATTCTTGAACACTTTCCTTTGGGTCACTGGACATATTTAATGTATTCATTTAAAAGCATAGCAAAGGTACTTCTTTTCAAGGTCTTGGTGATAGATTTTAATGAAGAGTATAATAAAGAAGTCCACAGGTCTGAGCCTCAAGCAGGAGATAATAGAATGCAGTTGAATACATTAAGCATAGACTCCAAGGCTTCAAACCTTCTGAATTAAATGATGTTATATCATTTTATCCTACTTGAGCTCAGTTAGAAATTTCTCATTTTGAAAGTGACTGAGGTTGGTATTCTTGATAAATGGCATCATATCTCTCATTTGTTACCCTTCTCTTTCTCTTAGCTCAAAAGCACAAAAATGCAAGAGATAAAAGACCATGATTTCCAAGACATAGAATCTTGTTTTTGGTGATTTTCACTTGGGGTCAGGGGAAGATGGGCTGGGACTCTGTGGGTAGTGGTGAACTCTACATACTTTAATCTTGTATGAATATTTACTTCTGTCTCTTCAGTCAGTTCTATAATCATATGCTGGATAATTTATGTCATGTATGATATTTGAATTGGTTATTGAATCTTGCTAGATAGCAACAGATAAAATGCTGTCAAAGTTATTATTTTAAAATAATGAAATACATTGAAAGAAAAGTTTTTACTATTTATGAAATTTTGCAAAGTTATAGATTTGTGTATAAAGTTCTATATTTTTCTAATAGTGGTCTTCTTTGATATCAAATAATCATGGATACTATATTAAATTGAACATCCTCTTGTATCTTGAACATATACAACATTTTGTGTTGTTTAAAAAGTCCCCAAACTCAAATATAAAGAACCTAACTTAGAGCCCTTAAATTTAGAGTCAATATGGGTACCAAAAGGAGGGACACCTGAAGCAGATTTGGTGTTCAACACAGGGTTTTTGGAAGAGATAAGGTGGAATTACTGATGAATCAAGTGGGTACCTAAGAAAAACTCCAGGAAATAAGAGCAACAGGTGTTAGTAGGGAAGAAGAGAAGAGATGGGCCTGGACAGGTTAGCAAAGAGCAGATCTCACTTTTACCAGTTAGGACTCATTGAATGCAGAAGCCCTGGCTTTTTGATATAAATGAAGTGGACCTTTTCCCCTCAGTGCATATATACAAAAGATTTAAAATCAGCATACTATGGTGATGCAGCCACATCAATGTTTAGAGCAGCTCACTCAATTCACAATAGCTAAGCTATGGAGCCAACCTAGGTACCCTTCAACAGATAAATGGATAAAGGAAAAGTGGTATATGTGGCCATTAAGAAGAATGACTTTATGATATTTGCCAGGAAATCAATAGTTCTGAAGGCTCTCAAGTTAAGTGCAATAAGTCAGTCCCGAAAACCAATGATCAAATGTCTTCTTTGATATGTGGAAGCTAACCCATGATAAGGGGAGAGGGGTGGTGGGGGAACAAAGAATAGAAATTCAGTAGATTAGACAAAAGAGAATGAAGGGAAGAGAGGTGTACAGGAAAAGGAAAGGCAGTGGAATGAATCTGACATGATTTTCCTTTGTACATCTATGAATACACCACAGTGAATCCCACCATCCTGTATATCCACAAGAATGGGGTCCTAATTAGAATATATTTCATGCTGTACAATTATGTCAAAATGGACTCTACTGTCACATATAACTTAAAAAAAAAAGCAGTAAGAAACTAGTGGACCTCTTGATTAAGGAATCACATGCATGTTTTCACATCTGTAGTTCTGAAAAGGGATTCTATATAATGATGCAGTTGCCAGCTCATCTCTGGTAAATCTCAAAGGTTGTCAAAAAACTGATGTCTGGGTATAAAATCAGCAGAGCTTTGTAATTATGAAAGAATCAGTGGAAATGTGTCTGAGGCCAAAAAACCAAAACAAAAACAAAAAAGTAACCTGAAATTGGCTTGCCTCTGCAAACCGCCTGGGCAGCTTCATTCAGTAACTTAGAGGAAGAGCCTCACTCCCTGAGATTGTAAAAGCACTAATGCTGTTAATTCTACTAGGGAGACAAATTCAGTCTTTCTAATTGGCATGTCAAGTCAGTAGTTGTAAGATAAATAATAAATTTCTACTTTCTATGATTTTCCATCAAAGTTGGTTGATTAGGGAAAAACACAAACAACTTGAGTCCAGAATCCGCTTTTAGTGACAAAGATTGCATTTAGCTCAGCTGCTTTCTGTTTAGTGGAGTGTAAATTAATTGTTTCTTTGGCATGCCTTTCCCCAGATTTTATGAAGTTAATGAATGTAAGATGATGTAAAGGCAAACTGCTCAGCCCTGGAAGCTCAAGTTTTAAATAAGGTCATTTTAAAGACTATTTTTATTAGCTAAAAGAGAAAGCCTTTTTCACAGGGAGATCTAATTTCCTTTAATCTCTCCTATTTAGTCTCTACTCAGGCGTTTTTCTAGAATTACTGATTATCAGTTCAGATTCTGTTTTTCTTATACTCTTTTCCCATCTCTACTTTTCTTTTTCCATTTGAATAATTGGATCTTAAAATACAATAAATCCTGTTTAACCACACTTTTCTTGAAAATTTTCAACAACAGTGTAAAAAAGAATCAGAAACAATTGTCACTATAGAAGTTGCACCTTTTACACAGTAAAATAGGAAACAAAAAAATAAATTGACTTCCAAATGTAAATGAGGCTTATTTTATCCACTGGTATAAAGATTCAGTCCGGTAGACTGAATCTTACTGAAAAATCTGACCACCTCTCTCAGAAGTCTGCTGTGATCCCTGTCAATCCTGCATAGTAAGCCCCAGAAACTCATCTCCAGAATTCTTTCTATATTCAATTGACTTCTCTCCTCTTGGCCTCCTCCTTCTATTCCCATTGCACCCCAACTAAGTAAACTTTATAAAAGAGACGATCACTTCCTTCAGCCCTTTTTCTTTCTTTACAACTTCTCAGTCATCTTTAAAACTTCTGCACCTCTTGTCTGTTTAGTGCAGACAATGAAACCTATTTTCATGTATAAAACATACCTTAATGAACTGGAAAAAAGACATAGTTCAAAATATCAAAAGACAAGTGCAACATATGACTATGATTCTGAAACAACAGATTATAAAATGGGGAGTTCCACCCATTCATTTGGAAACTTTTAGTAGTTCATTTTGTTTTTACTAAGTAGATTGATTTGGCAAATTATTTTATGATCTAGGCAAGGCTCTGTTTCCATGTTGCCAATGGATTTAATTTAATTTAATTTAATTGCCAATGGGTCAATCCATTTAAGAATTATTCTGATGAACTTGATCATTGCCTGATGACAAAATAATTTGTTGAGAGACCTTTTCATTTGTAAGTCAAAATGTTGGGTGTCATCTATCAGAAATGTGGAATGTTTGCTTCTTCTATAACAAAAGAAAATTAGGCAATGTTATAGTTATTGTGCAGTTCCTTTAGATGTACAATTGTTGGCTTGTAGTGTTTTCATTTCTTATAACTTTTTTGATTATAAAGAACTTAGAATGTAGTAGATGCTTAATAAAAATGTATTAGGGTGATAATGATATGCCTTTTCTTGCTGTTCTTTTTCATAAAAGACTTGAGACTGTTGGGATACATCTGCTTGAAATTGTTTTAAATTTTCGACTAAGAAAATTATTAGCTTTCTATCTCCTATATAAAAATATTTCTTTTTTATATAATGACAATGACTTATGTAGAAGATCTTTGACAAATGTTGACCACATGCATGGGAACTTTGTTTTTACTGTGTGCCACTATTATTTACATCCTTATATTTTTAGAGATATGAAAATCAAGGCTCAGAGAGATCAAATGAATTATTCAGTCACATACTTACTGACAAATCCTCACTCTATCATGAAGCTTTTTCTAATCACCTCAAAATGTTACCTCTCTGTTAATCTTTTATATGATTTAGTGTTTTTGAAATTCTTTGGGAAATGAGATAAGTGTATAGAATTCTAGAATTAGAAAGGATATCACATTTCATTATTTTGTTAGTAAATTCTCTTTCTTATTTCCTGCAATGAGAAAAATATCATCTTCTTTTCCCCCATACATCTATTAGTCTCCAATTCTTAACACTTCATATTTGTCTTCAGAAAATGGAAGGTATCAGGCATTTATTAATATTCCCCTATGAACTCCACTGAACAGTCTGCAACTATATTTAACTTTGTGAAGATAGAGACATTATCACTTTTTGAAATATTTTATATTTTTCTTGAGACAATATTTTTCCCTCTTGGTTTCTGTGAAATTATCTCTTAATTTTACTAGTCATGCTTTCTTTGTCTCTTTTCCTATTTCCCCATCCACTCCTCTATAAAGATTGGATTTCCTCATTGTCCATTCTTTGTCATCTTTCTCTGTCTATATCAATTCCTTAGAAAAATCTCATTTACTCCTCCGGCTTTAAAATCTACTACGCACATTATATCTGTATTAGATAACTTTTTATTGCTGTGACCAAAATATCTAACTAGGACAACTTAGAGAAGGAAAAGTTTATTTTGGCTTATGGTTTCAAAGATTCAGTCTCTGGTCATCCAACTCCATTGCTCTGGGTCCAAATGAGGCAGAAGAACATGCTGGAAGGGATAATGGATAAGTGCTGCTCACATCATGGTGACCAGAAAGCATAGAGATATAAGACAAGGAGTCCCAGAGAAGATGAACCATTCTAGGGTACAACCCACAATGACATACCTCCTTCACCCAGTGAGTCCATTCCAGCAAGGATACGCCACCTGCCAGCCACTCAGTCAGCCCATTCAAACAAAGATGGAAAGATTAGGTTATAGATCTCACAATCATAATCATTTTACCCCTTAATGTTTCTGTATTAGCTCAGGAACTTTTGGGGGACACCTTATATCAAAATTATAACAATATACAATGAAATCTTCAGTCTTTTGCACTCTCTTAAGCCCAGATGAGACATCAAACTGCACACTGGACATTGCCACTTCAATATTTAATAGACATCTAAAACATCCAAAATGAGAATGTGATTTCCTCAACTCCCGACCATCTCCTCTTCCTCTATTATTACCCATTCCAATTTATGGTATCATCATCTACACACTTACTCAGATCATAAATTTGTGGATCATCTAATATTGCTTTTCTTCTTTTACTTGTTAATTTCATCTACCAGAAAAAGCTGTTGCCTTTACTTTGAATATACATCTTAAACATGACCAGTTATCCCATCTTCCTCAATACCATGATAATCTAAGCACTATTATCTATCACCTGTCTGACCATGATGCACTTCTCGTGCTCTCACTCCCCTAAACTACATCCCCCTCAACACACTCAAAGTCATTCCATCATTAATCAACTATTTATTGAGAATCCACCAGGCACTAGGTACTGTCCTAAGCACTGGAAAGAAAGTAGCCTAAAAGACAAACTCTATGGAAAAAATCTCATTTATATCTTTTGAGGGGACTCAGACAATAAACATACACACACATTCACACAGTTAATGTAGATTTATAGTTTTTCAGACACTGATTAAAAATATGCTAAGAGAAAAAAGAGAGTTCAGGGTGAGGTAGAAATCTTTTATTTTATGTAGGGTTATAATGAAAGAATTTACTGATACTTATGGTTTGGATATGAGGTATCCCCTCATGTCCAAATTTCAAGGCAGTTCAGCATTCCAAGGCATGGAAATGCTGATAGCTTTTAGCCAGGTTTACTGTGAGAGTAAGAAGGAAAAAACAGCTGAAGATTTTAAAAGTGTGAAGCTGAGGCCAAGGAAGATGTGATTTTTAAAGAGATTGTTGTTACTAAAAAATCCTAAGCACTTTGCACAGAGACACTAGGAAAGTTGCCTTGAGGGCACTGCAGGAATTGGCAAGACCATACTGATTGCAGGCTTCAGGATGTGAAAGGGTAAATTTGTTTGAAAAGAGATCATGGGGGCACCCTGCTTGCCCTGGGTGTGGGGGACACCAGGGAGGTTGTTGTGCCATGCCAAGCTGTACAGGCACTCAGAGGCCACTGCAGCTATGATCGCAGGTGAGCTGGTAGAAAACCTTGGTGTCATCCATGTGGTACTTTTCAGGAATTCAGGATGCTCAAGTTTTGGGGTAATGAAGGCTTCCACTGAGATTTCAAAGGAAGATTGGGGAGGGCAAGAAAAGTGTAGCAGGGTCCAAGAATCTGCAGGCATCCCACGAGAAGGTGATGCATGAAGTTGTGAAGGTGAAACAGAAATTGAAATGAAGACCCTTAGGAATTCAGAGATGCCAGTGATATGGACTGTCTGCTGAGAAAAGCTGCTGGCTGCAGAGAGTCAGGCCCAAAGAGAGTCCATTTGCACAGTAACTAGCAAGGGCAAAGGGGCAGGGCTGCCCAAGTTCTTGGGAGAGTATGACTCCCCTTCATGTGTCCTAGATGCTTTATTCAGAGTCACGTGGTACCTGTTTGCCTGACTGGGTTTCAGTCTTGCTTTGGTCCCATTCCTTCTTCCTATGCCTTTATTTTTCCCTTTTGAAACAGGAATGCTTACTCTGTGCTACTCTATAGCAGATATATGTCACTTGCTTTTGATTTTTACAGGGGCTCATGGCCATGAGTTTGCCTCCAGTCTCAGAGAATGCTTTGGATTTGTGCAATGCTAAAATGGTTAAGATCATGGGACTCTTGGAGATGAATTAAATACATTTGCACTGTGAGTTAGGCATGAGTTTTGAGCGCCCAGGGACAGAATGATATGGTTTATATATAAGTATAAGGTGTCCCCCAAGACATCCAGATAATATAGGAATATTCAGAGATAAACTGATTGGGTTATGAAAGCTGTAACTTCATCAGTTCATCCTAGTTTGAAAGGACTGACTGGGTAGTAACTCTAGGTAGGTGGGGTATGGCTGGAGGAGGTGGATTGCTGGGGGCTTGCCCTTACCACTTACCACTCCCTTTCTGCTTCCTGATCTTACCATGAGCTGAACAGCTTTTCTCCATTGTGTCCTTCCCCCATGATAGGCTTATTCACATTGGGCCCATAGCAGTGGAGTCAGCCATATATGGATTGAGAACTCTATGAGCCCAAATAAACTTTTCCTTTTCTGAGTGGTTTTTGTCAGGTATTTTGGTCATAGCAATTCAAAAAATAGCTAATACAGGTTACATTTTATACAGGACCTGTGGGAAAGAGGCATTAGTCATACATCTGAGGAAAGAATCATGCAGGTTGAGCCAACATTAAGAGCAAAGACTTCAAGGTATAATTGCTTTGTGTGTTTAGGGAACATGAAGCAGGTCAGTGTAGTTGGAACAGAGTGGACAGGAGATCGTGGTAGTTGAAGTGGCAGAAGATGGAGTCAAAGAATAATTAGTATGCCACATTATGTAGGTTCTTGAAAGCCACTATAATATCTTTTGATTTTATGTTAAACTAATTGAGAGTAATAAGTCACCAAACTTTTAAAGATTTGATGGCACTGTTCTGGTCACTCTGTGCAGAGTAAGGGGCAAGGAAAGCAAGTAAGCCAGTTGTGAAGTTTTGCAGGACACTAATCCAGGTGAAAAGCTATGGCAGTTTGCTGGTGCTCTAGAGGGATCAATTGGTTTGCAGTAGAGCCTACAGGTTTGTCCTGGTGAATTTTAGTGAGACATCAGGGATCTTGACCTAAGCAACTGCAAATGCTTTCTTAATGAATTATAGAAAATTCTGAAAGAAGAAGGTTTTGAGAGAGAAAATAAGATTTTACTTCAGATACAAGCTGTCTGTTAAATCTTTAAGTGAAGAAATATAGCAGATACATGAGTAAGTGTGGATTGAGTAGAGAGGTAGGGACTGCAGATAATAATTTAGGACATGCCAATGAACAGGTGGATCAAAAATGAAAACTGGAGTTGGAAAAATTTCAGATCAGAGGCACCCAGCATATACTGGCTGCTCCCCAATATTGAAATAAAAAAGGCAGGGCTGTATCACTAGGAAAGAGAGTCATGGGAAAGCTTGGGAGTGTAACACACAATGAGTCAGCAGCCAGTCCAGAAATATTGGTTTCTAGAATAATAAGAGAACTGATAAAAGAAGAAGTCTGCACCAGTACTAGGCACATGCAGCAGCTTAGTAAGGGAGAATAAACTCCCCAAAGGTGAACTGACACAAAACTAGGTTATTTCAAGAAATACAGACAGACCATGGTTTAAGCATAAACTAGATTTGGATTCTATGTAGCAAGGCTGTGGAGGTGACGAGATTAACTGCAAGTGCTTGTGCTTTCAGTGAGATCCAGGAAGAGGAAACATCTTAAAAGAGGATTCACTGTGCAGATGTTCTGCATGGGAGATCAGAAACTCCTGCACTTTCTTTTTTTAATGAATGTCTCCTAAATCTAATGGACATGTTTTCTTTATTTTCACTGACTTGATGGGCAATGGTCCTGAGTCTTAGAATGAGACTTTGGCAGGGACATTTTGAAATCTTTGAGCAGAAGAACAGTGTGTTTCCCCTTTGAAACTGGAGGTGTAAGCTTTATGAAAAGGAGCAAAACAGGCTGGTTATGGATGCAGAGTGGGCCTGAGTGTGGGAGAGATGCAACTGGATCTGGTGAGAAGCTTGCTGTACACAGTACCCTACCCTAGTGCAACCCTGCAGCCCAGCCACATACATCTCTCATGCTGGGAGGCACGGGAGTATCCACTGCCGCAACTTAGACACTTGTCACCATCTATCACCAGCACATGGACTGGATGTGGGTGGTGGTACAATCCCAGTCAGTTCACAGGGTACATGGAAAGAGGCTGGTGATGCCTACTATGGACACAAAAAAATAGGGTTGCTGAAGGTGAATTTTGCTCTGCAACAGCCAATGTTCTCTAAATACTAGAAGATAAGGAAGGGAAGAGCTCAGCATATAAATTTCCCCAAAAGGCTTGGCCTGTTTGGTCAGAGCTCAGAAGGAACACACTGCAGAGCAATTGTGTCCCACAAACCTCCCCATGGCTCATGGATTCTAAATTCAAAGCCCCAGAAAGAAGTATCTCCATTTTAAATATTTTAATAAGGAGAAATGTTCATCTTTTTATGATCATATTTGCATTTGCTTTTTTTAAGGTTCTCTTATGTCCTCCCTCATTCATTTTTTTCATAGATCTAATTTATGTATTTTTCAATTGGTTTTCCTTGACACCTCTTTTTTTAAATTTTTATTCTCTTACCCTTCTCCTTTTTCTTCTTTCCCTACTCATTTCTTCTTCATTCTCTCCTCACTTTTTTATGTCATAAAGGAGCAAGCTTAATCCCTGTATGTTGATTATTGCATTCCTTCTTTTTTGAAGTTGTTTTGTTGTTTTCCCTCATAATTTTTCATAGTTCTAATTTTATGATTTTTTTCAACTAATTGGATTTTTATTTTACACTTCTTTTCTTCTTTCTCATTTCTATTCCCTTCCTTTCTTGTTTTCCTTCTTTCCTCATTTTTTTCTGCCTTCTCCCCATATACTTTCCCCCTTCTTCCTATATACTTTAGTATTTTGTAGACTATTATTAATACTTAATTCTTCAACCTATTCTATATTATTACCCACTTTTCTCATTGGTTAGTAAAGTTGTGGAGATCATTACAATAAGTTTTTAACTATCTGTTGATAGATGGTTTACTTTAAGTTCCTGCTGTTTTCTGGTGATTACTCTTTTTTCAAAGTGGCAGTGATTGGATGAACCTGGCATTTTGATCATGGTAAGTTTGGATGCTTTGACACTGAGATATACTCCCAGGTCAGGGCATGTTTTAGAGACAATAGCACACTTAAAAATCCCTCTCATACTAGATAAAGAGAAATCATCACAACAGTTGAACAAGCAACAACAACAGCAACAAAAATCAAAGGAGATTTTTAAAAGTCAAGCAAACAAGAAGTCTCCAGAAGTTTCTAACTCTTCAATAGGTGAGTCCATAGATAGCAAAGTGAATGAAGTTCCAGATGATGAATTTAAAAGTTGATTGTTAAAATGAATTAAAAGAAGAACAAAGGAATAAACTAAGGGAGAAAATACAAAATACGAAAGAGCATTTCAGTAAATAGAGATTCTGAAAAAGAGCCAAACAAAAATTTTGGAAATGAAAAGCTCAATAAATCAAATAAAAAAATTCAGATGAGGGTCTCACCAATGAACTAAATCAAGAAGACAGAACATTAAGGCTCAAAGACATTGTGGTTGACTTAGAATATTCAAACAGTAATAAAGAGGAAAAATGAGAAACTATAAGCATAATATACAAGATGTCTGGGACAACATTAAAAGATCAAACATATGACTCAGGTTTTAAGGAAGGAGAGGAGATATGGACTAATGACATAGGAAAATTAGTCACTAAAATAATAGCAAAAAGATTTCCTAATGAGATGTACATCCAAGTAGTAAAGGCATTTAGAAGTCCAAACAGTTTGAGCATGGTTGAGTATGCCTATAATCCCAGGGACTTGGGAGGCTGAGATAGGAGGATTACAAGTTTGAGAAGAGCCTCAGCTACTTAGAAAGATCTGAAGTAACTTAGTGAGACCTTGTCTCATTATAAAATATAAAAAGCATCTTTGATATATTTTAGTGGTAAAGTGCCCCTAGATTCAATACCAAGCACAGGAACTTTAAATAGTTCTAGAAAAGAACTTCTCCATGACATATTCTTAAAAATGCTGAAATTTAGAACAAAGAAAGGGTTTTGAAACTTCAAGAAAGAAGCACCAAATCAATTATAAAGCAAACCCATCAGAATAACAGCAGATTTCTCATCAAAAACTCTAAAGGCAAAGAGGGCATGCAAAGATGCATTTCAAGCCCTGGCAGACAATAACTGCCAACCTAGACTACATTATCCACCAAAGAAATCTTTAGAATCAAAGGAGATGCAAACCTTCCAAGATAAGCACAAACTAAAGGAATTCATGACTACTTAGTCAGCATTGCAGAAGATACTTAAAGGAATCCTTCACAAATCCTTCACATGGAACAAAAATATAAATATAACAAAGAGAGTCAGGAAAGAATCTCACAAAAAGAAAACACAAGGAAATGAGAATAGGAATAATTCAAACATTAGAAATAAAACAGAATGATAAGAAGTAATACCTACCTCTCTATAAAAACACTGAATGTAAATGATCTTAATTTTCCAATTAAAAGACATCAATGGGCAGATTGTATTAAAAAACAAAAATAAGACACACCACACAGGCAAAACTGAAAGTGAAAGGATGGGAAATGATATTTCATGTAAATGGAATTCTAAAACAAGCAGGAGGAGCTACACTATTACCAGATAAAACAAATTTCAAACCAAAATAATTAGAAGAGACAAATAATGAATTATATGGTGGTAAAGTGAACAATCTAACAAAAATATAATAATTATAAATATATGTGACCTGAATATAGGTGCACTTAACTTCATAAGTAATAGAGGAGCAGATAAACCCTGATACAATAAGGGGAGAATTTCAATAGTCCACTCTCACTAATAGATAGGTCATCCAGACAGAAAATCAACAAAGACACAATGCATTTAAACTCTATTATAGATCAAATGTCCTTAAGAGATACCCACAAAATATTTGATCAAACTAAATTCACTTTCTTCTTAGTCACTCATGGAACTTTCTCCAAAATTGAACATTTATTTATTAGACCATAAGGTCTTAGAAAATACAAGAAAAACTGAAATAATCGCTTGCACTTATAAGACCATAATAAAATGAAATTAGAAATCAGTAGTAAAAAACAAATTGTAGAAATTGTACAAATACATGGAGATCTCATAATACATTTGTGAGTGGTGGATAGGTCATTGAAAAAATCAGAGGGGAAATTAAAAAACACTTAAACAAAAATGGAAGCATAAAATATCTGTGTTGCATCTGTGAAGTGTGACAAAGGCAGTTCTAAGAAGGAAATATATAGTCACGAGTACCTACATTAAAAAAACAACAATCTCAAATAAATAACTGAAGATGCATCTCATCATCTCATGGCTTTAGGAAAATAAGAGCAAACCAATCCACAAACCACTAGAAGGAAAGAAATAAAAAATATCAGAGTTGAAGTTAATGAAATAGAGAATAAAAATACACTGGACCAATAAAACAAATAGTTGGTGCATTGAAAAGATAACCAAGATTGATAAACCCTTAGCCAAACTAACTGTAAGAGAGAGGAGACACAAATTAATGAAAAGTAGAGATGAAAAATGAATATTATAAAAGACACCACTGAAATCCAGAGGAACATTAAGGACTTTTACAAAAACATACATTCCAATAAATTGGAAAACTAGAAGAAAATGACAAATTTCTAGACACATACAACTTATCAAAATTGAATCAAAAGGACATAGAAAACCTAACAGACTGATGACAAGCTATGAGATTCAAGCAGTAGTAAAAACCTTTCCAACAAAAAAAAAACCCCAGGAACCGATAGATTCAGAGCTGAATTTTACTGGATATTCAAAGAACTAATACTCATGCTCCTTAAATTGTTTCATGGACCAGAAGAGAAGGGATAGCTTCCAAAGTCATGCTGTGAAACCAGTGTCATCCTCATACTAAAGCCTGATATGGATGCAGCAAGGAAAGAACACTATAGACCAATATCCTTGATGAATATAGATGCAAATTTTCTTCATAAAATACTTGCAAAGTGAATTCAGCAACACCATGAAAAAAATCAAACATCATGAACAAGTTGGTTTCATCTTAGGGATGCAATGATAACGCAACATTTGTGACTGGATAAATGTAATGCATCACATAAATAGAATCACAAAAATCACCTGTTCATTTCAATATATTTGAGTACAGTTTTGGACATTCTCTACGGTTTTTAAAAGTTGCTTTATATAATTCCTGTGAAAATTTAATATTGTATGGGCTGCTGGTGTAGCTCAGTTGTTGTATTAGTCAGGGTTCTCAGTGGAACAGAATCAACAGGAAGTATGATTATAAAAAGGGGATTTATTAGATTGGCTTACATGACCAGAACTGAATAGTCCACAATGGCCATCTGCAGCTGGAGATCTGGGAGAACCAGAAGCTGCACAATCCAAGATGCAGAAGCCCCAGAATAAGAGAGATCAAGAGTGCTACCCTAGTTCGAGACCAAGGCTTCTGGACACTACCTGGAGAATCACTGGCAGAATTCGCTTTGGAAGAGCGAAGAGGCGACAGTCTGATATTCTCAGACAAGCGAAACAGTGATCAAAAACCTATTCAAGAAGAGCAGAGCTTGCATATGCATCTGCTTCCTTGTTCTTCCAGCTTTTATTCCATCCTATTGGGTGGTGCTGCCCATGCTTAGTCTCCACTTCAGTTCACTATCCCACATTCCAATCATCCCTAGACACGCCCTTACTGACACACACAGAAGTTGACAATTCAAATTGACCATTACAGTGGTAGAGTATCTAACATGCATGAGACTCTCAGTTGTATCTCCAGCAACACACACACACACACACACACACACACACACACAATATTTATCTTGTTTCTTTGTAATCTATTTGGAGATTTTTAAAACTCAAAACTCCACAGATAAATTTCTCTGTGGAAAGTCTAATGTTTTAACTGTTAAAATTCATAGTCTGTCATGAAAACAAACAAAAAGACCCCCCAAACCCCAAAGTTTTTAATGTACAGCAATGGTCCATACATTAAAATGGCACTTTAAGTTGGATACCAAATTGAGAACCACAAATTAGACCCTTTAAGAGGACCTCAGGAGACACTTTGTAATCTAACATTAATTAGTTTTATAATATGAATATTGGTTAAATTGTAAAATATAGATACATGAAAAACAGAACCCAACCTCAGTTATTGTCTGGAAATCACATATAAAGATGAACCATTTAAGGTCTTTATGCTGAATGTTCTCTAATGGACTTTCAGCAATAAATGATTTAGCAGATGGAATATTTTCACTCTTAATATACTATATTTCAGATATTTTATGGCTCTGATTTCTTTTGCCATTTTTAGTAGCAGCTGTAGAACTAATTAATGTGGTACTTACTTTTGAGTCAAAATATTAACAACAGAATTTTTAACACCTAGATTCTCTTAGTGATCCAAATGTAATACCTAGAACAATGCCAAAAATGGATGCTAAGCAGCAAAAGGAAAACAGAAAAAAGTTCTTACGCAGCTGAAATACTCATTGAAAAGTCATTGCCTTATGTTTTTCTGTTGCTCTCAGAGAATTTACTGGACAAATGGCCTGGATAATAGACATGCTCTGCAGATGCAAAATGGATGTTACTTTATACCCAGTGCTAAAAGGCCTTAGTTGACTTCCTGGTCCATAAAAAATAAGTTTCAAAGACACATAAGAAGAGTAGAGAAGAAGGAACAGTTAGGGAAATGTATTTCTCTAGTGGGGCAGAAGGGAAGGGAGATAATTCATAGTATGAGAAAAAAGGGAACAATTAGAAAAAATATGTTTTAACAAAATACATGTAAGAACCATAAAACCAAAATAATTTCGGAATATATGTTTAAAAATAAAATCACCCTAGAGGCCCTGAGAGTAGAATGACACTTAAAAACTGTATTTTAAAGAAATTCTTGGTTCATACTAAAAATTTAATCATATTTAGTGTTCCCATTTAACCCAGAGAAAAATGATTAATGCAAATGATTCATACCTTGAGAATCAGCATACTCTATATAGAAATAACTAAAGTGGGACACAAAAAGACTAGATTTTTACCTTAAAGTATGCTATATTCCGTATCAATGCTCTCCAATATTCTCTAACAATGTTATCTCTAATATAAATGCAATGTGTGAGCCACATTTAAATTTTCTGATAGATGTATTAAGTAAAATGAAATAAGCAAAATCACTTTTATGCATATTTTATTTAATTCTATATATATTTTGTTTAATTCAGTATATCTAAATTATTGCAATATATGATCAATATAAAAATATTTAATGAAATATTTATGAATTTTGGATTTAGTTTGTATCTTACACAGACAATATCTCGATAGAGATACTAAATTTTCATCTGAAACACCTGATCTGCAGAGTACATAATATTTACAGTTGAAAATACATACTCGAATTAGTCTGAACATACTTGTCCTCTAATAACCGAATCAAGCATTAGTTTTTAAACTAAATTTAAGTTAATCAAAATTAAATAAAATTTAAATTCCTTTTATCAATTGCATTAGCCACCCTTCAAATCTCAATCTCAGACCATGCAATCCTGTATGGATGTCTTTAGACAAGATTCTGAAGCACCAGTAAAAATGGGATGTAAAACCTTAAGATTCAAGTTTCTGAAGAATTTGTGGGAGTATTTATAATCAATCTATCATATACTCATGATTCAATAAATGAGTGGTAAATTTTCACATAAAGCTGTTTGCATTTTTAAATTTTAAATAAATGAGTTAGTTCTATAAGAAACTCTTTGACATGAGACTTACTGGCCAATGACACCTGATGAGTAAGATGCTAATATTTCAAATAAATATCAGAAGAATCTTACGTAGGTGAACATTATAGTAAATCTTTTGAAGATCTGAAACTACTTCACTTTTTTGGTGGGGGGAGTTTAATTTTAAGGAAGCAGGAAAGGATAATTTTAAATATAAAACTATTAAGCATAAATAAAATACCATCTGATTAGATTAACTATGTTAAAAGGGAAAATATTCCATTCTGCCTTTATATTAGGAAAATACAGAGTTAAAACAGTAATAGATGACATCTTATATGGTGGCTTTTAAAATTATATTTCCACACATATATGTGATAAATAAGTTATTTATAGTACTCTCCCACAAATGTGGTGGTGCTTAGCTTTTAAATGGTGGCGATTTTGTTATGTTGTTTGCATTTAATTCAAATGTTAACTTGTTTCCTGTAACTTTATCTTTTATTTCATCTTTTAACTTTAGTGCAAATTTAGCTAATGCAAAGGCTCACATTATGGAAGTTTACTGAAGTTTTCTAAAATGCTTCTCTTTATTTCCTAGTTCCCAAACACCTGAAGTATTTTTGTAAATAATGTCCTAAAATACATAATATTCCCAATATTAAATCCCCTGTAGTCAAAAGAATATTTTTTAAATTAGCAGCAAATTTTATTACCTTACATATACACAAATTTCTAGATAAATTCATTATATGAATTTCCAAGTAGATATTTCATATGGATTTTTATATTTGATTCATATCTCATTTTTCTATATCTGCAGGATCTGAACTGAGACCATGGTTTCTAGATGAAAGGAAATCAGGCATAGGGAATTTAAGTGACACCCAGTGTGGTTTTTAGCAATAGAGGTAGAGCCAGAACCCAATCAGAGAAACCAGAATTTCCTCCATAGTCCTAGAGCCAAGTTGCAGAGTAATTTCAGTATTTCTACTCACTTCATGGTGCTTGAAGCCAACAAATAATGATTTATATAAAGTGATGGAATAATGTATTCTACAGAGAGAGAACTGGGTCTAGGGAATTTTAGAGAAGGAAACAAAATCTCTTCACTTGACCTCATTGTTTAAGTTTCTTTCCAGGAAATTGCTATCCATTTAAGTTTTTCTGACTCTTCTTTTGTAGCCCTTGGGAGTTTATCTTTCCCATATTATTTTTCTTCTGAATGCTCTTGGGCAGCAGGGTACCAGTAGTGCTATAAGCCTAGACTTCAGACTCTAACAGATATTACCACCCTCAGACCTTTATTACAGGGGCCAGGGCTCAAGGCTCAGGCTTTTGTGATCCAAACATGATCAGAATTTCAGTAGCAATCTTGTCCTCTCATAGCTGAGATGTTCCCCATGAGGGCAAGGAGGCCATAGCTCCAAGGAAGGAAGCAAATCAGTTCCTACCTCAACCTTTCCAGATCACACTCCAGAAACCTGGATTCAGAATTTCCTGTTCAAATAGATCCTGGAGAGGTTTCTTCTGCATGTGTTGTACTACTGACATAAGTTCCTATAAGCTGTGCGGTGGTTAAGGGTGGGTGTTTTATTTGTGTCATGGGCAGAGGAGCTCACATGTGTGATGGTAAGGATATCCATAAGTGTTTGCAGGTGGCCACTTATGGACAGAGGCAGAGCTGGGAAGGGTAGAAGAGGTGACTTTTTTTTTTTTCCTGAGAACACCCAGTATTTAAGAGTTCCACATTGGAACCTGGACTTCTTAGATGGAACTTGGACTTCTTATGAAGCAGTACTTGTCACAGTGAGAGTGTGTGAGACATTTTGTTCAAAAGTTTATTAGCCTGACTTGTTGAGTAATTTGAAGCATGGTATATGAGCCTCCATTTATACTTTTGTCCTGAGCACTAGAAAATATTGGAGACAGACCTCTGCAAAAGGAAGAGCATTTGAATCGTAGTTCAACTACTTTCATAAATTAAGAAAATACCTAGTACAGTGTTCAAATTCTTTGTGTGAAAAATAGGTGTGAGGATACAATTGACTTTTTAGATTTGGTGCACTCTACACTGTGATAGGTGTGGAGTGGTTAGCCTAGTGCTCAGAACAGTTAAGTGCCTTCTTCTTCAACCATAAACAACACATTGCCCTTACCTAGGTTAATTGCTGAGTTTTTTGACCATGTGGCATTTAATTGCAGTTGTATACAGAAAGAAGGTGAAGCTAATTCCTTTTAGAATAGACCATTCCTGGACTACAAGTAGAATGTTAACTGACAGTTTTAACCTCCAGTTAACTGAAGAAGTCTTCATTTACAGAGCTTTCTTTCTATTTCTGGGAGAAAGAAAAGCATCTGTGGCAGCCATGAAGGATATGGAAAGTTCTTTCTTAAGGACTGGTTCTGAAGTGCTGTGGCATTGATCAGAACTTCTATACTTCTGTTCCTAAGCAGATAGTATGGGAGATCCTGAAGCAAAAGATTCAAGAATCACAAGAGAGAGGAAAAATGTTCCTAGTGTGATGGGATTTCCATGATATGTTCCAAAGAAGAATAAGCAGATTGAAGGAAAAAAAGAGATGAAGTTGGGGGAATGCAGCATTGGTTGGGCTACCCTGAAGGAGGGAAAGGAAGGCTGCTCAGTGAACCTCTGGGAAATGTAACAGTACATCTCCAAGGAGAGGTGACAGAGAGAGAGAGAGACCTGTTCCTTTGTTTTCTGCTTGTCCTAGTGTGTCTGCAGAGTCTGCCTGTGGGGATGAGAATCTTGATGCTAGTGATGGTTAGCATTTGTGGGCCCAGGGAGAACTTTAAAAAATACATTTCTATCACAAGGATCTTTACAAGAAATACTTTTATTTTTTAATTTATACAGAAATGATAAATGCTAGTTTAAAAAATGGTTTCTTTCTGGGTATTTCCCTATAGCTTTTACCAAAAATATTTTAATAAAGCTTCCTATTCTGTCATCTTAAAATTTTTTGCATATAGTACTGAGTTTTTATTTCAATGAAGACCTTGAGCTTGAAATAAGATTCTCCCTATGTGACTACAGCATCAATCAGTGTTGTACATTAAAGTGTTAAATAACGTTTTAAACATGAACTTTGGATTCCAGATTTGTATAACAATCTATTTTGGCTTGAGGAAAAACTTGCTCAGCAATTTATCTGGAATTTAAACTTAGAGTTTTCATTTAATTGGGCATTAATTCAAGATTCTTTAACATTTTTTTCTTCCCCCTCGAACATACCATATGTTTGAAATATGGCACAGGAAATTGACCTTGTTTCTTCACTATACAAAATACATTATCAGATAACAAATCAATGAACCTAAGTGTCATGAGAATATAATCAATTCATCAATGTAGATTTAATGCAATTCCAACCAAACATGCAGAGGTATTTTTAAAATAGAATTTGACAAGTTGGTTCTAAAGTTTATACATAAATGGAAATGGCAAAGAACAGCTGAGTCACTATTGAAGAGCTGTCAGAGGACCTACTCTACCAGATAAAAAGATTGATATTAAACTATAATAGTTGTAGTCAGTGGAAAGAAACTTAAAACAAGGAATAAGGACAGAGAATCTAAAAACAGTGGCATATATTTGTTTATGATAAAGATAATATTACAGCCGGGCATGGTGGCACAGGCCTATAATTCCAGAGGCTAGGGAGGCTAAGGCAAGAGGATCAAGAGTTCAAAATCAACCTCAGCAAAAGCAAGACACTGAGCAACTCAGTGAGACTGTCTCTAAATAAATTGTAAATAGGGGTGGGGATGTGGCTCAGTGGCCGACTGCCCCTGAGTTCAATCCCCAGTATTCCCCCCTGCAAAAAAAGATAATATTACAGAAAAGAATGTAAAAGACAACCTTTTAATAAGAAATGATGGGTGAATTCAAAATCTGTAAGTAAACAGAAAAGCCTGACCCCTTAAACAAAGAGCAATTGCAAAGAGATCCTAAGCGTAAATGTGAAACACTAAACAATAAAGCTTTGTGTAAATAAGATAGAGCATGATCTTTAGAGTAGAATGAGATTTCATAGGACACCAAGAACACAACCTATCACATCAAATTTTGTTAAATTTATAACTATAATAAGACAATGACAAGACAAACTGGAGCAGAAAAAGGAGCTAGTCTCCAGAATATATAAAGAGCTCCTGCAAAACAGTAGGATAAAGGCAGTTACCAACAGAAAAATTGGCACTCACAAATGATTAACACACACATGAAGAAAACACTTATTAGTGGTCAAGGAAGTTCCAATTAGAAGACAGTATGATACAACTACACTTTCTCAAGAATGACAAAATTCAAAAGGACAATCAGTATCGAATGTAGAAATTCTCACTGCTGGTAGGTGTTGATACAACTACTTTTGAAAACCATTTATTATGAAACACAAGATTTATAAATAAGCATGTCTGATTCAGTAATTTCACTCCCAGTTAAATAACCAACAGAAATGGGTGCACATATGCACCAAGAGATTTGCACAAGGCAGTTCTCAGTAGCATTATTTATTATAGCACTAAGGGTCAAACAACCCCAGATACCCATCAAAGATACATGAATATATAATACTGTGTGAAAGAAGCCATACCCCAAAAAATAGATACTATATGGTCCCATTTTTTTAAAAATGTAAGGAATATGGGGGTAGGAAGTAGAGTGAAACAGACACTATTACCTCATATGATCCTACAACATGTACATTCAGAAAACTGAGAAAGTACTCCATTTTTGTATGATTTATCAAAATGCATAAATGCATTCTACTATCATGTATAATTAGAACAAATAAAAAATTTAAAAAATTGTAACAGACAGAACTAGAGTGTTAGAAGTGAGAATAATAGAACAGGGCACAGCAGCATCTATCTATAGTACCAACCATGCTTGAGGCTATGGCAAGAGGGTTGCAGGAAGTTCCAAGGCCAGCCTAAGCAGCCCAGTGAGACCCTATCTCAAAAACAAAAACAAAACAGTTCAAAACAAAATGCCCAAAAAACTTCGTAATACCCATGGGAAAGAGGAAGCTCTGGGTAATTGGGTGAAAAAAAAAAAAAAAAGGTAACTTGAGGGGCAGACATACAGGTATTCCACGTTTCATTAATGTATTAGGTAGTGCATATGTGTTTTTGTGCTTTTCTGTTTGCACTCACTGCATTAGTTTGCTTGGGACAACTGTCACAAGGACTCACAAACTGAGTTGCTTAAAACAACAGAAAATTCTTTTTGCACAGTTGTAGAAGCCCAAAGTCCAAAATCAAGGTGTTAGCAGGATCATGCTTGTTCTGACTCTAGGTGGAATTTCCCCTTGCTTCCTTTTAACTTCTGGTGATGACCATTGATCCTTGCTATTCTGTTTTAGTCAACTTTTTCACTGCTGTAACTAAAAGGATATGACCAGCACAATTATAGAGGAAAAAAGGTTTATTTGAGGGCTCACGGGTTCAGAGGTCTTAGGCAATAGAAGGTTGGCTCCATTCCTCAGGGCTCGAGGTGAGGCTGAATATCATGGTGGAAGAGTATGGCAGAGTGAAGCAGCTTGCATCATCAGGAAGCAGAGAGACTCCACTCTCCAGGTGCAAAATATATACCCCATAGCCAAGCCCCAATTCCAATCTCCTCCAGCCACACCCTACCACTTCAATTAATCCCATCTGGGATTAATTCACTGATTGAGTTAAAACTCTTACAACCCAATCATTTCTTTTCTGAACCTTCCTGCATTTTCTCACATGTGAGCTTTTGGGGTCACCTCACATCCAAACCGTAACACATCCCTTGGTTTCAACTGCATCATTCCATTTTCTGTCTCTGTTGTCCCTGATGTTTTCTCTTTGTGTCTCTGTCTTCACATGCTACACTTCCAAGGCCCACCCTACTCCAGTATGATAATGACCCTACATCCAAATATGGCCACATTTCTGAGGTACTTGGGGTCAGAACTTTAGCATATCTTTTGGGGGTACACCAACCTCCAAACACTCAACAAAAATGTTGCCAAATAAGATTTAATCTTACCACCTAGGTGTTAATTTTGCCATTTAAGTATTCAGTTTGACCTTGCTATCTGTCTCTCTATATACCATTCATTCGACACATAATGTTTTGACATTGATTTTTTTCATTTAACAATACATTAAATGTTATTTCAAAGTTATGGCACATTTTTGTATCATATTATTTCTGTATAATATTCTGTTACAGGAGCTATACAAGCTTTTTTTTGTTTTTTAAATTGGGGATTGAACCCAGCCTTAATCACTGACCAACATCCCTAGCCCTTTTTATACTTTATTTAGAGACAGGGTCTAAGTTGTTTAGGGCCTCACTAAGTTATGGAGGCTGATTTTGAACTTTTGATTCTCCCACCTTAGCCTCCTGAACTACTGGGATTACAGGCATGCCTTGTCATTCCCGCCTATGTAAGCTTTTAACTGGGTTTTCTTGCTGTAAACTGAAATATTACCTAGTCTTTTTAATAACATGAACAATTATAAGGAAGACTTCATAGTAGTTCAATCATTTGATATATTCACAAAAATTATTTGAAATAAATTCTGTCATATAGAAATGTGTGAAATGAATACAGAATTAAACATATTTTGATAACCATTAACAAATGCAGGTCTGGTATATTTGCACCAGTTTCTGTTGATGCCAATGGTGAGGATGCCTATTCCTCACATCCACTCCAGTGTTGCTACCTGTTTTAAATTTTTAATCCGTTTTTTATAAAAAGCATTTCACAGTTTTAATGTGCATTAACAATGCTTGCTCCTTAAAATCTCCTTAAACATACTTGTACAACTCCTCCAGTTTACAAAGATTCATTTTTATGCATTGCGTACTGCTTCCTGCACTTAATTTGGGAGGTTTAAAAGGCCAAATTTTTGTCACTAGGGCCACCATTTGAAATAGTTTTTAAGCTTTTGCCATGTCTGATTATGTATACTTATTTTTAATGTTATCATTAAGGCTTCTGTGTCATTTAGGAAATGTTCCTGGATCCTGAATTTAAGTCTCTGAATAGAAACCAATGACAATAACTAAGAGAGCAAAGTCTCACCTTGGAGAGACTACTCATATTTCAGTGCAATACTTGGGATCTTAAATGTGCCCCAAAGGTCCATGCATTAAAAGTTTGGTCTTCAGGGTAGTGCTACTGGGAGATGGTGAAATCCTTAAGAGATGAGGGTCTGGCAGTGGTCCTTGGGTCATTAGAGCTGTGCCCTTGAATGGATGGTGGGACTCTGGTCCCTTTTTTTTTTTTTTTCCTTTTTTGCTTCTTGGCCATGAGGTGAGGAGTTTTGTTCTAGATCCTCATGCCATGATGTACAACCCTGCCACAGTTCCAAAAGCAATAGGACCAATCCAATAATGAACTGGAACTTCCAAAATTATGAGCCAAAATAAATATTTTCTTTTTATAAGTTGATTATCTTAGGTATGTGTTATAGTAACAGAAAACAGACAAACTCAGTTGTGTTTGTTGACTCCCTTGGAAAACATTCTTAAAAATATTTTACTTCCCAAGACAGTTATCAGGCTGGGAAGATCCTATACTTCAGTTATCCCAAAAGCTGAAGAAAGAGCTGCCCAACAGGATTTATCTTTTGCTTTTAAATTTCACTGTGTGGAGTTTTTTTTGGTACTTCATATGTTCTCTGGCTTTCCCTAAAATTTTCCAGATTTTGCCACTTACTGAGAAAGAGTATTTTTGCCAATGCTAATTATCTGTCACTCTCTATGATTAGAAAGATCCTGTAGACAAAAGTAAACATAGTTTTGGCTACTGCATTTTATCCTTAAGTTTTCATATGGCTTAATGCCAACACAAACTCTCCTATTACCATCGTTCAAGATGATTCAGGAGTATAGTGATTCTTGCCAAAATCAACATGAAAATAAGGCACAACACATTCAGTTTGGGTTGATAGAGCAATAATATATTGTTGTTTTTCTTCTGTCTGTCCATAGTTTCTAATTTAGGCAGTTCATCTCTAGTATTCCAGCCAAATTTTGGTTGCTAACATAGGTTTCATGTTCCTTTGGATGCTTCATTGTATGCTCCTTCAATAGTAAAATGTGTCTTCCAAGAGGTAGCTTTAGATTCTATTAAACATATCCATCTTATTAAATATATAATCCTTATCCATTCTTTAAGTTCACTGTGAGTCTAGCACAGTGCTGGTTTAGTAGCAGGCATGTGCAAGGCATTTGTTAGACAATTTCTGATAAAGTAAAAACTAGTTTACAAATTTACAGGAAATGAGTGTATTTGCTGAGCAATGTCATATAAATTTGTTCTACCAGACAATTTAAAAATACACCCTAAATATCCATAACCAAGAAAGCTCATGATAAGATTTGACTTATTAGGTCAATGTTTTCTAAGCTAAGCCAGTAAAAGCACATTTAGGAAAGGTTTAACCACACATGAAACTATGAAGATTTATGGCATTAGAATACCACATCTGTTAAAAAGTCCATCTATCACTTGAAATAACCACTCTTTCAGGTTGAGTATCCTTGATTCAAAACCACAAGAGAAGTTTTAGCAATTGCTATGAATGAATTTTAATGTTTAATAAAAACTAGAATAATCTTAAACTTGAAAAATTTAATGGATTTTTTAAAAGAATATAATGGTATAGAAGGCAAACAGACCTTTGACCTAGAAGAAGGCAAGTTGGCCATATTACAAACAGCATCTTGAAGGGTTAGATCAGTAGTTATTTTTAGTTCCATGGGAGGTGATTACTTCTCTTCAATTGCTGTCAGAAGGAATGATTCCCATGACACGCAGACATTCATTTGTGCCCTGGGACAAGAACACAGCAGGAACAGCCAGCAACTGCAACAACATCTCACTCTCAGATCCTCTGCACTACCCCTGAGAACTCTGTAGGGACAGTTAGAGCTTCTTGTAAGCCTTAGCTTTACCAGAGTATTTAAGCCAATATGCCCACTATTTGCAAATGAAGTCTTGTGTTTAAGATATAATGGAGAATAAGGTAGGTGCTTAGATTTGTTTAGCTATGTGTTTGTTACATGATATGAATATCATTCTGACATTACTTACAAGGCAGGTCTTTACTATCTGAATAAATTTTCTCTCTACTCCCCATTTTATAGACGTTCTTCAAGTACATCTGAATGGAAAACCAATTATATCTCATGAAAATAGCTGTGAAATTTAGCTAAAATGAAGTGTATAATTGTGTGTTTGCTCTTACTTATAATACATGATTTCCTATATAAAATAACAATAAGGATAATGATAACTATTTTACTAGATGTTCCAGGTACAGATCAGAATGAGTTAAATCCTCAGCTTTAGCAGAGATTTATAATTCTGGCCTGTGTCTTCCAGATGCCAAAGTCCCTTTTAAACTACTTCATAATTTATGAGGTTTTTGGCATTTTAAACTAATTTGTTCTATTTATAATTAAATGATTGGATTAATTTGTGTGTGAAGTTCATGAATTTCTAAGAGACAATCTAGTTTGCCCACTCTGGATAATGTTGTGTGATTGGTAGCAAAATTGATCCTGACATATCAAACATAAATTTTCTTCTGATGATAGAAAGGTTCTACACTACAGAAGCAACAGTTGAATTCAAAAATTTTTGCCTGGGTTTGAGTGTGGGTTTTGCTGCAATATGATGTATGAGCTGGAAAAGTCCTTCAGCTTCTCAGTCCTTTGTTGTTTTCATTTATTGTGAGGTGATGATGGTAATGGTTTCATAAGGTTGTTGGAAAGACTAAGTAAGAGTAAATGGAAAGTCCTACTGCAACATCTGACTCATAGGTCCCCTGTCTAAGCTTTTACAATTATTATGCAATGCCACAATGCTTAAGAGTTGTCTTAAAATAAAACTGAGAGGGAATGGCATACAACAGAGTGATTGGATTGTACTCATTGGTCATTTGTTAACAGATGTATTTTTTATACTTTCTAGGTTATAAATTCTGCTGAAAATTTGGATAGAAAGAAAAGAAAAAAATCAAATATTAAAAGCAGAGTGGAGATTGGCTTAGATAAAAATCATAATGCTTTAAAAAAAGGAAAGGTAGACTTATTTCTTTAATTTCCAATTGAATTATTGAAATTTGTCCCTCTTTAGTTTACAGCAAAATGCATTGAGATTTACCCTATAATAACTGTGGGGAAGTCTATTTACCAATCATGAGACCATTACACAAAACTCCACAACTCGATGAGTCCAGAATATCAACATTTTGGAGATACTTAGGATACTGTAGAAGACATGAACTTCCTCTCAGCTCTACTTGTTTGAAACTTAAGATGCTTCACTCTTATAAGATCCATACAGGAAAATAATGAAACAATTCTATTTCTTGCTCTCTGATTCCACTGACGATAGTTCTGTCTTTTGAAGTATATCTAATAATGAGTTTTAGAAAATCTTAACCCCCATGTGCCTTGAGACAAAGTATGCAACAGTGTAATAGGAGTTATGCTTTCATATCTCAATGATGTTCATGATGAAAAATACATAATGAAAACAAATTATTTTATTTAGTTCAATTTATTAGAGTAAGAACCTTTGGGATTCTGTTTCTAAGAGAAAGGACAATTTCATAAAATTTGTGATAAAAAGATTGGTTTTCTTATGATTACCCCATATTTGTGTCATATGTAGAATGACTTCTTATCTGATTAATGATGAATGGAGTAGGACCCAGCCTGTCCCCTGGCTTTTCTTATTTTACATATAAACCAAACAGAACATCTTTAATATTGACTTCTGACATACTCAGAAATAGAGCTAAACTGCAAAAGCAACTGAGGATAAAAGGGAAAAACCTGTCAGGTGGAGAAAAGACTCAACTCTGTTACTGGCCTTTAAAATCTTGCTTTGACTAAGTGATATCTGAGTTTCATTAATGAAATGTTCACTATCCTGCCTGAATTAAGTTTTACCACTTCAAAGAAAACAATTGGTTTTAGTGGTTGTTTTTTCTTTGTAATATGTGTTGTATTTTTTAAAGTTGTATTATAAAATTTGTACTGTAAAAAATTCAACAAATATGTACAAATCATTTAAAAACATTTGACTTTATATTACCAACTGCTTATATTTACTCTGGTAAGTTTCATTAAATTTGATATGTACAAAATAGAATTAAGGATAAGAATCATATGATCATCTCAACAGATGCAGAAAAAGCCTGTAATAAAAACCAGAACCCATTTATGTGAAAAATGATGGAGAACTAGGGATAGAAGGAACTTACCTCAACATTATAAATACTGTATGACTAATCCCATTCCAACATCATTCAGAGCAGAGAAAAACTGAATGTTTTTCCTCTAAAATCAGGAACAAGCTTAAAATGTCCACTATTACCACTCTGATTCAATACGGTTCTTGAAACTAGCCAGAGCAAAATCAAGCAAGAGAAGAAAATTAATGGGCTGCAAATAGGAAAAAAGGAATCATTTGCTAATGGCATGATCCTACATTTTGAAGGCCCAAAAAACTCCAGCAGAAGACTTATAGAGCTGATAAATAAATTCAGCAAAGTAGCAGGATATAAAAAAATTCAGCAAAGTAGCAGGATACAAGGTCAACTTTCATAAATCAATAGCTTTCCTATACTTCAATAGTGATTCTGCTGAGAAAAAAAAAATAAAAAATCAGGAAAACTACACCATTCACAATAAACTGAAAAAAAAAAAACAAACCGATAAAGTACTTGGGAATTAATCTAACCAAGGAAGTAAAAGACCTCTACAATGAAAACTACAGAACACTGAAGAAGAAACCTAAAAGACCTTAGAAAATGGAAAGACCACCCATATTCTGCCAAAGGCAGAATTAATATTGCCAAAAGGTTATACAATCGATAAAGTGTTACAGAGATTAAATGCAATACTAATCAAAATACCAATGACATTCTTCACAAAATTAGAAAAAAAAAAGTCTTACAATTTATTTGGAAGAATAAAAGACCCCGAATAGCCAAAGCAATTTGGAGCAAGAAGAATGATACTGGAGGCACCACAAAACCTGATTTCAAATTCCACTATAGAGCTATAGTAATTAAAAGACCATGGTATTAGCATCAAAATAGACATGGAGGCCAATGAAATAGAAGATTCGCAGAAAAACCAACATAGTTACAGTCATCTGATACTTGACAAAAGTGCCAAAAACATATTTGGAGAAAAGATAGCCTTTTCAACAAATGGTGATGGGAAAACTGGATATCCATATGTGGAGGAATGCAACTAGATACATACCTCTCACCCTGCACAAGTGTCACAACCATGTGGCAGAAAGACTTAGGAATTAGAGCAGAAACTTTGCACTAGTAGAAGAAAACATAAGGTCAACAGTCCAATATATTGCACTATATGACTTCCTTAACAAGACCCCTAAAGCTCAAGAAATAAAACCCAGAATCATTAAGCATCATGGAACCAAATTAAAAACTTCTGCATAGCAAAGGATTATTTCACTTAGCATGATATGGTACAACTTCATCCATTTACCTGCAAATGCCATAATTTTATTCTTCTTTATGGCTGAATGTTCCATTGTGTTTATATACCACAGGTTATTTATCTATTCATCTATTGAAGGGCAACTAGAATGGTTCCACAATCTAGCTATTGTGAATTGAGCTGCTATAAACATTGATGTGGATGCATTACTGTAGTATGCTGATTTAAAATCCTTTGGGTATAAAACGAGGAGTGTGATAACTGGGTCAAATGCTGGGTTCATTTGAAGCTTTCTGAGGAATTTCCATACTGCTTTCCAGAATGACTGCACCAATTTGCAACTCCACCAGCAATGTATGAGTATGCCTTTCCCCCCCCATCCTTGCCAACACTAATTATTACTTGTATTCTTGATAATAGCCATTCTAATTGGAGTGAGATGAAATCTTAGGGTGGTTTTGCATTTCTCTAATTACTAGAGATGTTGAACATTTTTTCATATATTTGTTTATCACTTGTATATCTTCTTCTGTGAAGTGTCTGCTCTGTTCCTTAGCCCATTTATTAATTAGGTTCTTTGTAATTTTGGTGGAAAGTTTTTTAAGTTCTTTATAAATTATGGAGATTAGTGCTCTATCTGAAAGAGTTTTTCTCCCACTTTGTAGACTCTCTTTTCACATTTTTGATTGTTTCTATTACTGAGAAAAAGCTTTTTAGTTTGAATCTATCCCAATAATTGAGTCTTGCTTTCATTTCTTGTGCTCTGGGAGTCTTGTTAAGGAAGTCTGGTCCTAAGCCAACATGATGAAGATTTGGGCCTACTTTTTCTTCTATTTGTTGCAGGGTCTCTGATATAATTTATAGGTCCTTGATCCATTTGGAGTTAAGCTTTCTGCAGGGTGAGAGATAGGGGTTTAATTCCATTTTACTGCATATGGATTTCCAGTTTTCCCAGCACCATTTGTCGAACAGGCTATCTTTTCTCCATTGTATGTTTTTGGCAATTTTGTCTAGTATGAGATAACTGTACTTATGTGGGTTTGCCTCTGTGTCTTATATTCTGTACCATTGGTCTACCTGTCTATTTTGGTGCCAATGCCATGCCATTTTTGTTACTGTTCCTCTGTAATATAGTTTAAGGTCTCGTATTGTCATATTTTCTGCACCACTCTTCCTGCTAAGGATTTCTTTGGTTATTCTGACTCTCTTATTCTTCCAAATGAATTTCATGATTGCTTTATCTATTTCTATGGGGTAGGTATATCATTTGGATTTTAATTGGAATTGCATTGAATCTGTATAGCGCTTTTGGTAGTATGGCCATTTTGACAATATTATTTCTGCCTATCCAAGAACATGGGCGATCTTTCCATCTTCTAAGGTTTTCTTTAATTTCTTTAGTGTTTTATAGTTTTTATTGTAGAGGTCTTTCATCTCTTTTGTTAGATTGATTCCTGAGTATCTTTTTTTGAGTCTATTGTGAATGGAGTGGTTTTCCTAATTTCTCTTTCAGAGGATTCATCACTTATGAATAGAAATGCATTAGATTTATGCATGTTGATTTTATATCCTGCTACTTTGCTGAATTTATTTATTAGTTCTAAAAGTTTTCTGGTGGAGTTTTTTGGATCCTCTAATATAGAATCATGTTGTCAGCAAATAGTGATAGCTTGAGTTCTTCTTTTCCTATTCTTATGCCTTTAATTTCTTTGGTCTGTCTAATTGCTCTGGCTAGTGTTTCAAGGATGATGTTGAATAGGAGGGGTAAAAGAGGGCATCCCTGTCTTCTTCCAGTTTGTAGAGGGAATGCTTTTAGTTTTTCTGCATTTAGAATGATTTTAGCCATGGGCTTAGGATAGATAACCTTTACAATGTTGAGGTATGTTCCTACTATCCCAATTTTTTCTAGTGTTTTGAGCATGAAGGGGTGCTGCATTTTATCAAATGCTTTTTCTGCATCTATGGAAATAATCATATGATGCTTAACTTTAAGTCTATTGATGTGATGAATTGCATTTATTGATTTCTGGATGTTAAACTAATCTTCCACCCCTGGGATGAACCCCACTTGATCATGGTGCATTATATTTTTAATATGATATTGTTTGCAATTTGCTAGAATTTTGTTAAGGATTTTTACATTTATGTTCATCAGGGTATTGGTCTGAAATTTTCTTTCCTTGATGTGTCATTGTTTGGTTTGCGTATTAGGGTGACACTAGCTTCATAGAATGAGTTTGGAAGGGTAGCCTCCTTTTCTATTTGATGGTTTACTTTGAGCAGCATTGGTATTAGTTCTGCTTTGAAAGTCTTACAGAATTTGGCTGAGAATCCATCTGGTCCTGGACTTTTCTTGGTTGGTAGGTTTTTGATGGCTTCTTCTATTTCAGTGCTTGCAATTGATCTGTTTAAATTGTGTATGTCCACCAGATTCAGTTTGGGAGAATCATATGTCTCTAGACATTTGTCAGTGTCTGAGATTTTTCTATTTTTTTGAAGCATAGTTTTTCAAAATAGCTTTTAATTATGTTTTGTATTTCAATGATATTTCCTTTTTCATCACAAATTTTAGTAATTTGAGTTTTCTCTCTCCTCATCATTACTGTGGCTAAGGGTATCAATTTTGTTTACTTTTTCAAAGCACCAACCTTTTGTTTTGTCAATTTTTTGAATTGTTTCTTTTGTTTTAATTTCATTGATTTCAGCTCTGATTTTAATTATTTCCTATCTTCTACTACTTTTGGTGTTGATCTGTTCTTTTTGTAGGACTTTGAGCTGTAATGTTAGGTCATTTATTTGTTGATTTTTTATTCTTTTATTGAATACGCACCATGCAATGAATTTTCCTCTTAGTACTGCTTTCATAGTGTCCCAGAGCTTTTGGTATGTTGTATCATTGTTCTGGTTTAAGCATTTTTTTATCTCCTCCCTGATGTTTTCTGTTATCCAGTCATCATTCAATAGTGTATTAATTAGTCTCCAGGTGTTGGAGTAGCTTCTGTTTTTTATTTTATAATTGATTTCTAATTTCATTCCATAATGATCTGATAGAATGCAAGGTAGTATCTATTTTTTTGTATTTGCTAAGAATAGCTTTGTGGCATAACATATTGTCTATTTTAGAAAAGGACCAATGTGGTGCTGAGAAGGAAGTGTATTCCCTCATTGATTGATGAAATATTATATATATATATATATATATATCTGTTAAGTCTAAATTATTGATTGTGTTAT
>JAJEJO010003208.1:145240-162348 GCA_020662805.1 Glaucomys volans | reverse complement strand
CCACCCCTCCCTTCCCTCTATGCTAGCTATCTTTCCTCCATTCTTAACTTTGGTCAGTTTTTGTTTGGAAGATCTACCGAGTGGTGAGAGAGGTGTGTTAAAGTCACCCAGAATAATTGTGTTGTGCTCTTTTTGGTTCTTGGAATGGAGAAGGATTTGTTTGATGTACATGGATGTGCCATTGTTTGGGCATAAATATTTATGATCGTTATGTCTTCCTGATTTATGTTTCTCTTAAGCAGTATGGAAATGTCCTTCCTTATCCCTTCTGGGTAACTTTGGCTTGAAGTCCACTTTATCTCACTTGAGGATGGAACCTTCCCCTTTTTACTGAGTCCATGTGCATGGTATATTTTTTCCCATTCTTTCACCTTTAGTCTGTCAATGTCTTTTTCTATGAGATGAGTCTCTTGAAGGCAGCATATTTTGGGTCTACTTTTTTAAATCCAATCTGCCAGTCTATATCTTTTTATTAATGACTTTAGGTCATTAAATTTCAGGGTTATTATTGAGATATGATTTATATTTCTGGTCATTTTGGCTTATTTTTGGTTTTTAACTTGTCTTGGTTTCTCCTTTGATTGGCTTTTCCTTTAAGGTAGTTCCTCTGTTTGCTGACTTACATTGTTGTTTTTTATTACCTCCTCATGGTATATTTTGCTAAGAATGTTCTGTGGTGCAGGTTTTGTATTAGTAAATTATGTTAACTTTTATTTATCATGGAAGGATTTTCTTTTGTCATCAAATCTGAAGGTTAGTTTTGCTGGGTATAAGATTCTTGATTGTCATCTTTGTTCTTTCAGACCTTGAAATCTGTTGTTCCAGACCCTTCTAACTTTTAGTATCTGGGCTGAGAAATCTGTAATATCTATATTGGTTTCCCTCTACACGTAATCTGATGATTTTCCCTTGCAGCCTTTAAAATTCTATATTTATTTTGTATTTTGGGCATTTTCATTATAATGTGCCTTGCTGTGGATCTGCTGTAATTTTGTACATTTGGTATTCTGTAATCCTCTTGTATTTGATTTTCATTTCATTCTCCAGGTTTGGGAAATTTTCTGATATTATTTCACTGAATAGATTGTTTATTCCTTTGGCTTGTATCTCTGTGCCTTCCTCAATCCCAATAATTCTTAAATTTGGTCTTTTCATGTTTTCTCATAATTCTTGGAGTTTCTGTTCATGATTTCTTACCCTCTATTATGTGTGGTCAACTTTATTTTCAAGATTGAATATTTTGTCTTCATTTTTTGAGTTTCTGTCTTCCAAGTGATCTAGTCTGTTGGTGATGCTTTCTATTGAGTTTTTAATTTGGTTTATTGTTTCCTTCACTTCAAGGATTTCTGGGTTTTTTTTTTTTTCAGAATCTTTATCTCTTTATAGAAATGATCTTTTGCTTCCTGCATTTGTTCTTTTAACTGTTTTTTGAAGTGATCATTCATTTCCTGCATTTGCTCTGTTATATGATTCTTTCTTCATGGATCACTTTAATTATGTACATTCTGAACTCCTTTTCTGACATTTCTTCTACTGTACTGTCAATGGACTCTATTAATATGGCATCTTGGTTTGTTTGGGGTGCTTTCTTCTCTTGTTTTTTCTTGTTATTCATGTTTCTTTCCCTCTAGCAGTGCACATTTGAGGTTTTAGTTACCCCCCTATAGGATTATAGTGTCTCTGCAGGTTTCCAATACCTCAGCTTTAATGGGGAGATCAATATTAGCAATTCCCAAAACAAACAATATGAAGCCTTAAACCAAATAACCCCTATTAAGATGTTAGCAGTATTGTTGTAATAAACAGAGAGGATGAGTTTGATTATTATCTACAGTATAACAAAAAGGTTTCCAAAAAGATCTACAATTTCTAATGGTGGACAAAGAGGATGGTGAGGGGCATAGGATATAATGTTAATGGGATAAGTAGTTCGTAAAAAGTACTAGATTATAGGAAGAGTGAAAGCAGAATCAGAAGAAGTTCATTGTTAGCATGAGAGAAGGCAGAAAGAGACTCCAAGGAAACAGGTAAATAAGAGGGAAAAAAGAGTGAGAAAAATGAAAAATAAAAATTTTTAAAAAGATCTACAATAGAACTGTCATATATTATTCAAACCTTCCATTCTTCAGTAGCCTGATGCATGAGAGGTACCTGACAATGAGCTTCTAGTCTCCAGCAGGTGTCTCAGGTTTGGAACTGCCCCATCTAAAGATGGTAGCTTCTGCTTAGGGGATAATCCAAGATGGCTGGAGAGGCTTCTAAATGTGTTGGTAGATGGGAAGTTGCAGCATATGGGTGGTGAATCCAGTGCAGGGTGGGTGGGCCTGGATCCTCACTGAAGTTCCTAGGGTAGGCAGCCTGGGTCCTCACTCTCAAAGTGCATTCTACTATCATGTATAAATAATTAAAACAAATTTAAAAAACTGAAATTACTAAAATAAATAAATAAATAAATAAATAAATAAATAGGGAAGGCCAGCAGAATATTAGAAGAGGAATAGGGGGAAGGAGAATAGGAGGGAAAGAAGCAGCATCTGGGACTGAAATGCAGCAAATTAAATTCTATGCATGTATGATTATGTCAAAATGAACCCAGTTATTATATATAACTATAATTCACTAATAAAAGCATTCTTAAAAAAAAGTTAAGAAAAGGTAAGGGTTGAATAGTTCAGCTGTCATTTGGCTATGTCTAAAACTTGGTGATTATAGGACTCTGGGTCAAAATTCAGAAATGTATTAACAAGTCATTCTATGAGAATTAAATGGGATGGAGCATTAATAAATTCAATATGTGCAGAGATTATTTTAAAAAGGAAAATTGAATAGTATACTGCAGGCCCTCAGTAAAATAGTCATGTCAGAAACTTTTCCCATTTTAATTCTAGGCTGTCCTGGTACTCAGTTTCTCCTGGGTATCTGTATCCATTCTTCAAGTTTGCAAAAAAGGAAGCAAAACTAATCTTAGAAAACATTTTTCAACATTGTCATTTATCCTGGACAAAAGACAAAGCAAATTATTTTACATATTTCTGTGTCAAATGAAATTTTTTTCATTTACAAAATAATTAACCTTAAAGAAATTGTTTAGCCAGGTATGGTGGCACATGCCTGTAATACCAGCTACTTGGGAGGGTGAGGCAGGAGGATTGCATGTTTGAGTCCAACCTTGGCAATTTAGAGAGACCCAGTATCAAGGAAAAATAAAACAAATGTGCTGGGGATGTATCTCAGTGGTAGAGTGCTCCTGGGTTTAAGGCCCAGTACTGGAGAGAGAGAGGTGGGGGGAGGAAAGAAGGACAGGTTTAAAGGCAGTTAAAGGAAGTGTTCTGACTCATCCTCAACACAGACTTGATTTTCTTTCTTTAAGCTCAATGACAAATTAATCTAGAGGCAATAATAAATTAGTAATAAGTTTGACCTGAAGTTTCCCCTCTCACAATCTATATAATTATCACCCAGTGCCTCAGTTCTCTTATTTTTGAAGATATTCTAATAATAATATGGTTCCTGTGTGTACCAAATATATAACAACAGAATTATTGGCAGAGAGAAGCTGACCAATAAGGGTTATTCATCCTGAATTATTTTTATTTTAATTTATACTGAATTGGCTCATGTATTCAGTGTCAGAATTGTCATGGGCAGTAAAGAAGGAAGGTCTGTATTTTTTATTGATTTTGTTCTCCCTTAATTTTTAGTATAAAGAAATAAAGGCTATCTAAGTTACTCTATCATCCAAACTAATAATTTCACAAATTGATAAAAAGTCATGAAATTAGATCTGAAAATACTAGCAAGAAGTCTGGAAAATGTTAGATTAAATAATTTAAGGAAAAGCTGAAATTTTGTAGTCACTAGTTGTAAAATAATTTTGATAATTGATGTTGAGTAGCCTTGTTTCTCATTTCCTTCATCATGACATGATTTACTGTGGGAGGTGGGGAATGGTAAAAATAAATAAATAAATATTGAAATGCAATAGTCTCTAAAATCAATAATCTTTATATTGACTTATAATAGTCTATTTGTTCCAAAGGTAAATAATTCTTAAAGTGGAATGAGACAGACATCATTACCCTATGTACATGTATGATTACACAAATGGTATGAATGTGCATCATGCACAACCTTAGAAATGAAAATTTGTATCCCATTTGTATACAATGAATCAAAATAAAGTCTGTAGAAATTAAAAAAATAAAAAATACAAAGTAGAATCATTTTAATTGTGACACATGATTATTTTTCTCAGATGTGTATAGTAATGTACATTCAAGTTGCATTTTTAAAAATTTCATTTTAATTATTTTCCTATGGAAATCTGGAGGACTCCCTTGTCCATAATGTACCAAAGTCCCAGAGTATTGCTCAGCGATAGACTATGTCCTACCCATAGTCTTTTTCAGACTCTTTGCTTCATAAAGTTTTAATTTTCCTATATTAGGTTCTATTAACCACCCAAACAAGCATCTGAGCTTGAGGGTAAAGGAGAGTATTATTATTGAATATGTCTAATTTGGAGCCACAAGACATGGAATTAATTTAAGTCTCAAATGCTTTGGGGAGAGATGTAAATTATTTATAACATATATGCCAACTAATCAAGATTAGGTTATGAAAGTTGGCCCCAAAGCAGTTTCCTGGCTGCGTTTCCCTCTCCTAGCATCATAAAACTCTTGTTTTCTTCACGGATTTTTTTTGTGTGTGTTAAACATAATATATAATCAGTAAATATTATGTGCTATTATAATATATAATATGTATTTATAAATAGTCAAGGCAAATTGATTTTTATACATACACATACAATTCTTTACATGTATGAAGCCTCACTCAAGCTTTACTTATGATATTTAATATTTCCCTTCTAGCCTCTCTCTGTACTAGTTTATTCATGCTTCATCACCTCCAACCCTCCATTTTTCATTGTGTAAAATTGGACTTTTTGATAGCATAAAGGGAAGAAGAAGAAAAAATAGATGGGAGGGGATGTGTCTTTTTATCACCATATGACCCCCGTTGCCACCTCTGTCCTTCCCATCCTGAGTCATCAGTCTTTCAATGCACTATATTCTACAGCTTCTCGGAGAGTATATGTATTTATTAACACCCTATCATCCCTCTTTCATTCATCTCTTGATATACCACCTCTTTAAAAAAGGAGGCTTGAGACAACTTATGAGAAATTAAAATTAGAAAGATTAGGAAATTTGGTTAAAGGAAAAGTGAAAATGGGGAAATGAATGAAGGTAATGGTAATTTAAGTAAAAAAAAAAAAAAAGAGTATCACCTATTTTCAGAAGAAGGCTATGATTTTGCTTCAAGTTACCTACTAGTCACATAAAGAGAAAACTCCTTATTGTAAGATTAGCAGTCTTCATCATATGCAAGGTAAGTCTGAAGAGGGAAAACATGAAAAAAAGGAGAAGGTTCTAGAAAGAGGAATTGAAAGTTTTCTTGATAGTCCTCCTTCCCCACACACCTCTCCAAAGCTCCCAAGACGTGTTTCAGTTGTTAGTGATAAGCATGGTCCCACAACCCCTCCGTCCTCCCCTTAAATCATGGTCATTTTCATAAGTATTTTCACAGAAACTTCAGTTCAGTCCCATTATTTGCCTCATTCAGAGAATCTATTAATATTTGTGTTTTCAGACATCTGTTCCTTTCTTTACTTCAGTGTCTTGATGCCAATATCTATCATCCCAGTTTCTTGTTTCCTAACATTGAGTCTCTCACTTTACCACTTAATTTCTTGTGTCTGTGTGTCAAAATAAGAATCTATAACATCAGCTCACACAGTCACATTGCCTGTGATTTGGACAGGGAAGGACTTTGTGCCCAGTGCCAGGATGGTAGTCATGATAAAGGGACCTTTCAAGAAAGCATATTTATCCTATGTGATTATCCATAAGAAAAGTACTATAAAACTGAGTCTTCTTAAGCAGAAATCATTTAGCAACATTACCTTGCATCTTTAGTTTAATCTTCATGCTAAACATTGCATAAACTGGCAAAAGCACTTATATTTAGTACTGAGGTTTCTTTTCTACTTTTATTTTAATTTATTTTTTTTGGAATAATGTAATTGCGAATCATACTTGGTTTAAGTGTTTGGCTATTATTTGGTTATTCTTGTTAGAAATAATAATGAATCTTTCATTATATAGAAAAACACACTTAGGCAAATGAAGCATGTAGAGAAAGAAAGTTTAACTGAATTCTTCCAAAAGTCATAATTATGATGCTTCTACTTAGTCCACTCGACATTCCTTGACCTTCGTTATCATGATGAGCAGCATCTGTTTAAAGCATCTGAATTACCATGCATTTTAACATCAGAGTACAACTCAGTGGTTAATTGAACATTATGGTATTGCTTGCCCAAAATCATACATAGCCCCAAGAAAAACTGGGAGTATGTATGGTCTTAAATTTCACAGCATAGAATATTAGGCTGAGTTGGGATAAAGACCTTCTTATGTAAATAATTCAGTAAATGATAACTTTGTCCCATCACCTACAAATTTGGAACATTAAACAATATAAAGGATATTTGCTAAAATAACTCTAGAAGTATATGGAATAAATTTAAATATGTATTTTGTACCCATGATTTCTTTAAGATAATTATACATGAGATAGAGATTAGTAATGAAACATTTATTCATAACACATTACTTATATGGAATTTAGTTATTGAACAAAGTAAAAGATTAGAACTTCTGTTTCAATGCCTAGAAACTTGCCAAAAGAGAAAAGTGCCTGCAGTGGAAGTTTTACTGTGATATTCCTATGGTATTATGATGTATTTTTTGAACTTGAGTTTTGTCTTATTTATATGTCACAAGATATGCATGAATATTACCAAACACAAAAATTATCCATTGACTTATATTAAATCAAGTATAAAATGTTAACTAATGGCATTAGTATTACTTATGCTTATATTTTACCCAAAGTCCTTCCATTCTAATTTTAAAAGTTACTGCAAATGAATAAAAAGCACTATGATAAACAGAACCATATAACAAGATTGACTTTTGTTTAATGTCAAATTGTGCATTTTTCTTTTATGATCCCTAACTGCTGCCTTCCTTTACCTCTAACTTTCAAAACATTTTGTTGAACACACCCTCTTTACATCTTTGATTAGGATGGTCCTACTATTCCCAATTGAGTCCTTTGATAATTTGAAAAGAAATGCCAGACAAAACACAGTCTCTCCAGGAAATTCCTAAACTCTAACCTTTCAGGGTCATAGAGAGCAGCAATGTGTTGTTTTAGAAAGTGACCTTAGTTCAGCTCCTCTCCAAACAAACCTTCAGATGTTATCTGTGTATTGTCTCAGAAGACTGCATGGTTAACCCATACTGATCAACAGTAGCACATTTTATCACTTTTTAACTTTCTATGAATGACTTTCATAGGGAAGGAAGTATACACATTATGTAAAAATAACTCAAAGATTCAAAAAAATTCCACAATTAACAATAGAAATCTTTAAGAAACTAAAAATTATTTATAAAACTCAAGTTTATAAGGATAAGTGGCTTAACTTTAAATTCCTAATTAAATCTATACAAATACTCAATTTCAATGATTTATATTTTCTTCAGGTAACTATTCTGGCAATATAAAGTTAATCTTTAAATGTTTTGAGTTGAGAAGATCTGTTGGGTTATCATAAAATTGTAGAATAATTTTGGTGTCACTGAATATTTTCATAATGATAATTAATTTTAAAAGAAACTTACTAAGCAAATTTTTAAAAATTCTAATAGCATGAGATAGGCAATTCGAGTTATACTTCTGTCCTTGTGAAGTTTAGTAACTTAATCACTCACAAAATCAACATAGTTAACTGGGATTGAGGAAAAAGCCACAGGGAATTCTAGAAGTATGTTAGGAAAACAACATTTTAACTTTTATCTATTTATACTATAAACCAACTTCACAAAGGTGATTGCTGTTTTATGTGTCATTTTCTCCCCAAAGCCCAGACTAAAAGACCCCCAATATGGCCTCAGCTGTAAAAGCACATCTGCCTCTTTAAATTAGATTGACAGCTTCCTATCTTCAAGGAGCAAGTTTTGAGCCCTAAGACTAATTTCACACTTGATCAAAATAGTCGCATTCCAAAATTAATTTTGAACTAGAAAATTAAGGTTACTTAGCTAAATACTTGAGACAATTTATTAAACATAGTGTTGGTACCTGAGGTTAATCTATCTTATTTCTATTAAATTGGTTTCTCCTTTACTTATTTCTCTTTTATTTTATATAATGTGATTGGTTTTAAGTTTTATCAACTTTTAGTTGCATTAAAGTCGATTCTTAGTTAACCCAACAAATTATTTTGTTATTTAGGATATGATGAGATTTTTAATTGCTACTCATAAAAATTATAGGCGCTATCAAAGAAAACTTGAGTTATATAATTTACATATTCAGTTTGGCATGCTGGTATACGCAAATACATAAATTTGACAAAGATGTGCTGACATAACTTGTATATATTTTGTAAAACACATTATATATTTTTACTCCTTAAAAATG
This sequence comes from Glaucomys volans, assembly GCA_020662805.1. NCBI lineage: Eukaryota > Metazoa > Chordata > Mammalia > Rodentia > Sciuridae > Glaucomys > Glaucomys volans. The sequence goes on along the minus strand of JAJEJO010003208.1, from coordinate 153,789 downwards.
CCTTGTAATACAAAAGTAAATTCTCTAAACCTGGACACTGGGAGGCAGAACCATCTGGCATTTCCCCAGAAACAGTTGCCAGATGATCCTGCCTCCCTCAGCACTTGCCACTACTCCCATATTATTAATGAAGCACTAATAAAATCAAACTGCCCGACTGTCAGATTAGTCAGCAGTCCACAATGACAAAGTCCTGCTTTTCTGGGGCCTTATTAGTTACCAACATCTGACCAAATCAGTGTCAGTGCAAAACTCTTAAGGCAGACGGATTTGAAAAACGCAAAGGTGTTTAGATTCAGCAACACACCTCAATGCAATGTGACTAAAAGAATTTATAAGTGTTTTTAGTAGCAAATTCTATTAAAGACCCTCTAATTTTTTTATGGCAAAGAGATATTTTATTCTGATGATAAAGATTAAAGCACATTTAGAATTCGTGATCTTTGAATCCGAAGACGAATTTCATCACCATGTTCTTTATAAATTGCCTTTTATTCTCTTTGAATAAATACAATGTATTTCATTTGAGTTTCCTCCCTCAGTGTACAGCATCACTCTTGAAAGGCAATAATTTTATTTTTTTTCTTCAAAGAATTTGCATGGGGCTCTTTGCAATGATTTTATATCAGAAAGATTTATACCTCTACCTTAGATGTTTTAGTTAGTTTTTTTGGTCTCTGTGACCAAAATACCTGACAAGAACAAGGTAGAGGAGGAAAGGTTTATTTTGGTTCATAGTTTCAGAGGTTTCAGAAGTTTAGTCCATGGCTGGCTTAGTCCATGGCTGGCTGACTCCATAGCTCTGAGCCCAAGATGAAGCAGAACATCATGACAGAAGGACATGGCTAAGGGAAAGCAGCTCTGGACATGGCAAAGAGGAAGCAGAGAGAAAACTACATTCACCAGTGACAAAATATATACCCCAGACGCACTCCCACAGTGGCCTAAATCTTCTGCCATATCCTACCTGTCTACAGGGCGTCACATATGAATTTTGGGGGGACAACAAATATTCAAACTATATCATTAGATACCATCAAAACAGTATTTCTACCTGGCAGGGAGGCACATGCCAGTAATCTCAGCAAATAGGGAGGCTGAGGCAGGAGGTTCACAAGTTTGAGCCCATCCTCAGCAATTTAGCCAGGCCCTAAATAATTTAGTAAGACCCTGTTTCATCCCTCACCCCCCCCAAAAAAAAAGAGCTGGGGCTGTAGCTCAGTGATAAAACATCCCCCACCCAATTCAATCTCCAGAAACAACAACAGCAACACCAAATCATTCCCTTTATCTTTTGCATTGCTTTTGGGAATTATAGCCCTTGATGAGGTAACAGAATTAAAAATTTGGAATACAGAATTCAGTTTTATTTTTCAGATCTTCAACCAAATCATCTTTTGAGTCAGAGGTTTTCAATCATATCACTGAAACAATAATGAATTGCTATCAGTAACTGAAAATAATGTCTAGCATTCTGTAAATTGATTTCAGGTCTTTATTATAATTATGGCAGACTCATTGAAAGCATTCCCGAGACTGTCTCAATTGGGAGAGTGAAGGTTATAGATGGTACAAGTGTGCTGTGAATTATTCATTGCAGCAAAGTCACTTTATGCTACAGGTTAGAGTGAGTGACAATAATGTATACAATTAATGGTTGTAGCAATTATGAGATATTGTAGAATTTTTGAGATATCATTTATAGTTTATTCTAATTTTAAAATAATCATTAAAATTTTGATAAGGAAGAAGACAAGGAGATATGTGGAAAACAGAATAGTACTCAAGGGTCTATGGTATTGCCACAAAAAAATCTCTTTGCATGCCAAGGTGTATTAACAACAGTTGTATGCTACAAATGCTCTGGAATGGCTTCAATGATGTGTGGATATTAAGTCAAAAGAACATGAGGAACATTGAAAATTTACTATAAAAATATTGTGGTTATATCGTATGAGTTAGAGTGCTTCTAAAAAGGATAGCTATAATCACTATCTCAAAATAAACATAAAGATTCAATTAAATGTTTAATATTTCTACTCATGTTAATAGGTGTTAAAATCTCTAAATTTTCTTCAAAGACAATGATTTATAGTCAATTTCTTCTTTTTTGATAAATGTACTTGCTTTCTTTACTAATGCTAACTATGAAGTTCTGAGAGAAATTATTTTATTTATTCCTGTTTACTTTCATTATGTAAAATGAAGCATACATTAAATTGTAAAGAACAGGGTAATGAATCCACCTGTACCCTTTATCCAGCTTCAACAATTATCAATTCAAGACCAATTTTATCTTATTTCCCTACTTCACTACAACTTTGTTATTTGAAGGAAATCCCAGATTAAATAATTCCATTCATAAATATTTCCATAAAAGATACGAACTTTCTCATGCAATCACAATATCTAAACTACAATAGTTTCTTATTAAATATCAAGTCAATATTCAAATTTCCTTTGATCTCATGAATATTACAATTTTTCACATTCATGTGAATAGAATTCAGATAAAATGAGCCATACTGTGCTGGCTTGATTTCCCATACGTCTATTTTAATCTATGGGTTTTTTTCTCTCTGTCTCTTTCTCTGACTTCTCCCCCAACCTCATGCAATTTACTGTTGAAGAAGCTAGGAAATTATTTTATAGAGCTACATATAGTCTGAACACTATTGATTAGATCCCTGTGGTTACACCTTCCTCTGTCATCTGCTCTAGAAATGCGATCACATTGAGATTTGCATTTTCATTTTTTGGTAATGTTGGTCCATAGGTGACATTGTTGGTCCAAGAGATTGATGATATCTGAATGCTTATTATTTTCTGATTACAAATTTGTGTTCAATGCCAAGATCTTTCAATATATTAGTGTTGTTAAATGGGGCTATTTTTATTCTCTTATTCCTTCTTTGTGCATTAACTGAAATACGTCTAAAAAGAAAGTCCAGCTGGGGCTGGAGTTCAGTGGTTGAGCACTTGCCTAGCACGTGTAAGGCACTGGGTTTGATCCTTAGCACCCATGTAAAAATAAACAAATAAAATAAAGGCATGTTGTCCATCTATAACTACAAAAAAAAAAAAGAAAGAAAACACGAAACATCTTATTTGCAATTTGGTTATCCACTGATACAGTACATGATAAAAGTTGGATAAATGTTTGATTCAAAGAATAACTCAGGTCTTAACCATTCAATGGTGACTAACTAAATTGTTTTGTTTTGTATAAATATAGATATTTGAATATAAGAATTTAGTTTGTTGATTTATATTAAAATTTCTTAAAATTGGCCACGAGAGCCTCTTCAGGATGGCTGTGGAGCTCTTTTGGCATGACTCTTCTAGTCTTTCATAATTTTCTTGATAACTGGCCATAAAGATGGCCTAGAATTTTCTTGACTATACATTGACCAAGTCTTGGCATAAGTCATTGTTTAGAAGAAATATTTTTTTAAAAATTATTTTGTTTCTTTTAGAGGAAAAAAAAAACCCTTAAATCTTTTTTTTTTTTTTTTTTTTTTGAGTAGGGATTGAACTCAGGGACACTCGGCCACTAAGCCACATCCCCAGCCCTATTTTGTATTTTATTTAGAGATAGGGTCTCACTGAGTTGCTAAGGATCTTGCTAAGTTGCTGAGGCTGGCTTTGAACTTGAGATCCTCCTGACTCAGCTTCCCAAGTCGCTTGGATTACAAGCGTGAGCCACCATGCCTGGCAAAAACCCTTAAATCTTGATATTAACTCTGGATGATATTGGGGCTGGTTATTATTGAATTGGTCATTGTTTCTAGTCTTTTTCAGTGGATGGACGTTGCAAGTGTAATTTTAAGATAATGTACATCAGCAATTATATCAATTCCTACTAAAACCCAAAAACTGTGGGAATTTGTTTCAACCCCTTTTTATATTTCTTTTTTCTCCCAAACTAAGAATTCAAATTTTCAATTACACCTGAAATGATATTCTTAGTACATCACATACTTATCTACTTTTATCTGTAATATTTATACTATATCTCATAATAACATCCCTAACATCATTAGCAACTATTAATTGCTGAAAATTTTTCTATCAGTTCTTTTATTTTAATGTTATATATCTTTGGCAGTGTTTAGTCAAATTATTATATTTTAATGTCATTATTCCATCAATTCAGTGCATATTAAATTTTCTTTGTTTTAGTTTTTGATGTTTGGGGATTAAAAAAAGTTTTATAATTATGTGAAATTGTTTTATAATTATGTGAAAATATTTTTTATGGTTCCAAAGTAAAATCTGCCAAACACAATATGGTCAAAAAGTTTAGCTGCTCACTCTGTTGTATCTGTCCTATCCCTTACCCTCTTCCTTTAGGTAAACATTTAAAAAATTATAAATCTTTTCATTATCAGTTTAATTAAAATTTCTTACAAATGTAATCATATTTCCTCTTAGAAAATTGGATTATATGCTGATTTCTCTATAGTAATTTTTACAACTTTATTGTATTCTTTATGAGTTGATATGATGCCATAGTTTATTCAGTTTCCTACTGTGGTAGATTGAGAAGAGAGTTACTGAAAAACAGAAACCAAAGCATTCATTTGGGCAAGTCAGAGGAAACAAAGAAACTGTTCCAAGTCTTTGACACCAGTTGAAGATTTATGAACATTCAAATGGTCTTGAAAATACTCAGAAAAGGCAAATGTCAAAGGACATTTAAGCCATCATGTCTAAGATGGGGGGAAAATAGTTATGAAATGAATCACTTATTAATTTGGTTGGAAAGGTTGAATTACACAATTGTAATCTACTGATTATGGTTCAGTTTTTCAAGATGTGTTTAATAATGATGCTCTGGTTGTTTTAACAATATGGCTTATTGTGAGAAAGAAAAACTTACTAAAATCTTTATCTCAGATCAAAAAAATAAGTTACATAAGATAATTGACTCAATAAAGATCCAGAGTTTTTCATAACCAATAATACTAAGCATCCACAAAAACAGAGAGATACAAAGGCCCTCTATTATTGATGTTGAGAATATGAGAGTGAAAAGGAACACATTATTTTTAGGGTTAATTTTAAAGTGTTTTCTCTATTTGCCAAATGTTTGAACCAGTCAGTCTACTTCTAAAATCATCCTCTTCATTTTACCTCATGCAGATATGAAAAGATGTATATATAAATATAGTCACTTAACATTTTGTTAAAAATAAAGGAAAGTAACTCAAATCCTATCACTTACCAGAGGTGGTTTTATAAATTGAGGCTTATCATGCAATTAAATGCTGTGTAGACATGAAGAATGAACTATATATATACATATGTGAATATAAAAATGGCTAAGATGGCCATGTGCAGTGCCACATGCCTGTAATCCCAGTGGCTCAGGAGGCTGAGGCAGGATCATGAGTTCAAAGCCAGCCTCAGCAAAAGGGAAGCACAAAGCAACTCAGTGAGACTCTATTTCTGAATAAAATACAAAAAATTGTAGGGGATGTGGCTCAGTGGTCAAGTGCCCCTGAGTTCAATCCCTGGTACGAAGAAAAAAAAGTTGCATCATTATGTCAAAGAAAAAACATTTAACATCTGTAGGTTGACTATGAAGACACAAATTGTTAACACTGATTTTCCTTGAGAAATAGGACCTGTGTGTTCATGTGTGTTTGTATGCAAAATGCACATGTATATTGGTTAGTATGAGGCATCATGCATGATTTGGATTTTTGCAATCGTTTACATTTCCAATAATTCTTTAAGCCTTTGCAGATTTTCTGGAAGAATTGCATCTGGAAATTATTGAAATGATTTTCATCTGGTAGCAGCATGTTTGAATTTTAGATGATGTATCAGAAATGAAATTTTCAAATGAAATAAAACTCATTTATGCTCAACTAAGAAACTTACAGTGATAAACTAGAAAAACTGATCAATGTTTTAAAGCATGAGCAGTCATGACATATGATAAAAGGAATAATATGCTAAGGAGAGGAATCAAACTCATTCAGTTCTTTGGTTTTGCCAAATTTAAATGACTATCTTTCAACATTGCTTCAGATTTTCATCTCAAAGATTGTAAGAAAAATATAGAAGATGAGAATGTGTAAATTAAGGTTATAGGAGTAAGAAAATCAGGAATACTTTATTTTTACATGTTGCAAAATATAATAGGGAGATTTACCCTCTTCAGGTATTCCAGTCTTAGCAAAGTACACATTTAAAAAACTAAAAATCGAAGTTTAGTGCCCATAGAAATGGATTACTATGAGAATTTTATCTATTATAATTTATTATGAAGATATTTCAATTTAAATTTTTGGCATCAAAAGGACTCAAAAGGGATTTTCTTAAATCTTTAGAAAAGATTCAAACTAAGATTCAAAAAATATTCTGATTCACAATTTGTCCAAGGAGTGGTCTACATAGGTCACATTGTACAGTCAATTGAACCATAGGCATAAGGTTTCAGATTCCAGAGAAACTGGCCAGAATGTAGATCCTAACTCAGCTTTTTGCTGTTTCAGTTTTTCTCATTGGCAAAATGAGATTTCAGTCTTACAACTTTTAGATTTCTCTTCAATATTAAATGCTATCCTGAATGATTCTAGTTAGTCAATATAAAGCTGGTAAGGAAGAAAATGGGCAAATACCAATGAAATATATGGTGAAACATTGAATTTTCAAGTTCTAATAATACTAGGAACGAAGGCATAGAATAAGGGATCAAGTCAGAAAATGTTCTCTACTGCAGGATCAGTGAAATGCAGTGGATGTGAGATAGTTATCAGTTGTGGAGGTTGTAGCAGATAGGCTTTGAATCCAGCCACTTTCTTCCCACTTTCTGTGGGAATGTGGAATCCATGTGGACAGATTTTTCTTTATTTTCAGAAGTTAGGAACATTTCGTAAAATTTTCCAATTTTTAAAATGCTATGACTGTTAAATAAAGTATTCTTGTGGATTAAATTCAGACCCTGACTTGCCTATCAGTGATCCCTACTTCCAGGATTATGTCTATGAAAACATTTAGAATTAGTGGTATAAAGTCATTGCTCTTTGGGTGGATTTGTGGTTTTGCAGATCACATCATGCAAATGAAACACAATAGCAACACCTTTTTCATGCTTACTCAATGTCTAAAAGAAAAATGAAAGAGAAGAGCGTGGACTTAATTTTCATGAAACGACAGAGCTTAGGAAATGGGAGATTATAATTGAACTGGTTTTCCATACTGATTTTAGAGTTTCATATATTTGATACATTCCTAAGATAATCAGTTATCTATAAAATTTTATGAGTAGTCCTGAGGCTCAATTATAAAGCAGAACCAATTCACCCTAGCTTGATGCTAATTCTCTGCATAATTCTCAGATCTTAATTTAGGTGCCCTTTTAATAAAATAGAGAAAGGCACCTGAATTGCATCATTTAAAGCAATAATTAAGTTTAATATATGGCATAGAGACAGGAGACATGAAAAAATGCTATGTAGCTATAGTCATTTATTCATGCCCAGAATCAGTTATAACTAAGAGATATAGGAATGATCTGTGGATTTCATATGGGCTTTTAGTTCCCCTTTGTAAGCCTTTGTGGAGCTTCATATATTAAATTACTGTGCCTACAGGACATTAGTTGGGAATACTGCTTTGCTTGATGAAGAGGTAGATTTTTCACTCTGACAATGTCTGTTGAATTCTGTGGCTTAAATATTCCCATTTCTAATACTGTATAATATACACTTTATCTGAAAAAAATAAAATTTCAGTCAAGAAGGTTGGCAAATATGATCATATAAAACAAAAATTGATAGAAAACCTACAAATTCTATAATACTTTAGGTTTATTACTCATGTCATCCAAACAGAGATTTTCAACATTCAAATAAACATTGTAAATAATCTCAAGGTGCTTTTATTTCTTGCGCTTTGGGAGTCATGTTAAGGAAATCTGGTCCTAGGCCAACATGATGAAGATTTGGACCTATTTTCTCTTCTATTAGGTGCAGAGTCTCTGGTCTGATTTCTAGGTCCTTGATCCACTTTGAGTTGAGTTTTGTACAGGGTGAGAGATAAGGGTTTAGTTTCATTTTGCTGCATATGGATTTCCAGTTTTCCCAGCACCATTTGTTGAAGAGGCTGTCTTTTCTCCATTGCATGTTTTTGCCTCCTTTGTCAAGTATGAGATACCTGTACTTATTTGGGTTTGTCTCTGTGTCCTCTCTTCTGTACCATTGATCTACCTGTCTATTTTGGTACCAATACCATGCTGTTTTTGTCACTATTGCTCTGTAGTATAGTTGGAGGTCTGGTATTGTGAAACGCCCTGCTTCGCTCTTCTTGCTAAGGATTGCTTTAGCAATTCTGGGTCTCTTATTCCTCCAAATGAATTTCATGATTGCTTGCTCTATTTCTATGAGGTCCATCATTGGGATTTTAATTGGAATTGCATTGAATTCGTATAGCATTTTTGGAAGTATGGCCATTTTGACAATATTAATTCTGCCTCTCCAAGAACATGGGAGATCTTTCCATCTTCTCAGATGCTCTTTAACTTCTTTCTTTAGTGT